>BLBF01013163.1:0-12631 GCA_015471245.1 Laticauda colubrina | reverse complement strand
TGTGTGTTTTCGTAGATTTTCATGGGTACAGTTATGGAGGTCTAGGTGTGTTCAGGTCTTTTCCCATGTAAGATTATATCCGTGTAATATATATCACTCCTTATCGCCCAGCCTCTCCCACTTGTGACTGTGTGACTGCAACTTTGCCGCTTGTATCCTTACGATTTATATTGATTGTTTCCTAGTATGATTTGATTGCTTATTGTATCCTATAACTATTATTAAGTGTGGTACCTTATGATTCTTGACTCTTGACGGATGCATCTTTTCTTTTTTGCATACTGAGAGCATTTGCATCAAGACAAATTCCTTGTGTGTCCAATCACACTTGGCCAATAAAGAATTCTATTCTATTCTAAAAAAAAGAAAAAAGAAAAGAAGGGAAGAAAATGGTGGAGTAATGATGGTAAGGTAGCAATGGTAAATTACATCACACTTCCAATGACTTTAAAAGAGCTCATTCTTTTGGCTGCTACCCTTTCTATTATCCATTATATGGAGAAGTTTAATTGATCTATTGAACATTAGAATGATTACACATACTTAGCTTAATGATAAAACAAGCTCTAAAGTCCAATATATTTTGTGGAAGCAATCCCTGGGATTTTATTTCTTTTCCTTTTATCCTTCTTTGGAGGGTAATGAAATAGTGGGAAAATGTTGATAGAATTGACTGACTTCTCCAATAATGAACATATCATATCCTTGATCCAGAGGCAAAAAAAAAAAAAAGACAGCAAGTCTTGCCAACACAGCTCTTTTATTATTTTCCCAGTGTTCTAAATTAGATGAAAGAAATAAACATCAGAAGTCTTGTTGCATCTTTTTACAATAGCAAATTTTATTAAAGGACACAATAAAATTTGCTAGGAGAAAGGGTGCTACCAGGCATTTTCTAATTTTTAGTTACCATGCACTAACATGGCTCTCTTCCTACAATATCTACAATGAAAAGCATAGGAACCTGTGTTTGGTAGGTGAGTAGGTAAGTACGTAGGTAGGAAGGTAGTTAAAGAAGAAAGCTATAATGGGATTGTTATTGGATTGCAGCATCCGTTTGGATCAAATGAGATCCATATTGCTCATATGGTTGATGAGGTAAAAGTAAAGGTTCTCCTCGCACATACATGCTAGTTGTTTCTGTCTCTAGGGGGCGGTGCTCATCTCTGTTACAAAGCCGAAGAGCCAGCGCTGTTCGAAGATATCTCCGTGGTCATGTGGCCAACATGACTAACTCCCAAAGGTGCACAGAACGCTGTTACCTTCCCACCAAAGGTGGTCCCTATTTTTCTACTTACATTTTTACATAGTTTTGAACTGCTAGGTTGGCAGAAGCTGGGACAAATAATAGGAGCTCACTCTGTTATGTGTTGCTAGGGATTCGAACCGCCAAACTTCAAACCGATTGACAAGCACAGCATCTTAGCTACTGAGCTCCTGCGTCCCTTCATATGGTTGATAACATTGTCTAATTCCAGAGGAAAAAAGAAGCAGCAACCAGGAGGAAAGTGATGGTGTTAAGGGCATGAAGAGTGGGCAGATGATGCCATTTCCATCTGGCCAAAATTCCTAACTTAACCTGGCTTTGGAAACCATTGAATATTCATTAAAGCCATATCAATAAATATTCTACCATGTTATGATCAAATATTTCCTGATATATATATTGAAAGGGAAGTGGACTGCTTCAAAGCTTTCAGCTGTCATAAGCACTTTTCTCAGAAACTTCCTTATACCTTCTATGAGGCTTTATGACAAATATATATTTGATTTGAATTATGTCAAAAGTAGTATTGGCTGACTTGAGCACACCTGAAATTGAGACTATCTTTGTCTATACACACACACATGAAGACACAAAAAAAAGAGAGACTACAGCACCCACCCACCCCCAGTGGAAGGTTAATTTTCATAAACATCAACTACAACTCCAGTTCAAGCTGCCATGTAAAACATTTTCTTCAGTATATTAGTTGGGGGACATATCAAAGATGATATTCAGCAGATTCTGACCAGTTCTGGAGAACTGGTAGCAGAGATTTTGAGTAGTTCGGAGAACCGGAACCTCTAACTGGCCCCACCCCCATCTATTCTCTCCCTCCTGAGTGCCAGCAGATTGGCTGGGTCTTTTTTTGTTGTCCTGCACAGGAGAATGGAGCTGGAAAGCAGGTTAGTGGGATGGGGAGGCAATAGGATTTTGCAGTAACCCTGGAGTGGGTTGGGAATGGGAATTTTGCAGTATCCTTCCCCTGCCACATCACCAAGCCACACCCACCAAGCCATGCCCACAGAACCGGTAGTAAAAAAAAAATTGAATCCCACCACTGGGACATATGGACAATTAAATAGCTACAGCCATTTTGTCACCTAACCTATCTGGCAGCCCCTAGCAGTGGTTTTAGCTCAGCTAAAATACTTACCCTGCTCCCTAATTTTCTTCTTCAAATAATCCTCTTTTTTCTGCCCCAAATTTAGAAAAATGCAAATATGTGGAGGTACAACTTGTATAGCACTTAGTTGCAACTCACGTGGCTTGAATAGTACCCCCCCCAAAAAAAACAACGACCAGTGACTGCTTGATGTAGCAGTATATATACTATTATATACAGTTATTTGATGCTCAAATAAGTAATAGAATTTAACATTTGGCCATATTAAGTACTGGGATTTTCTCAATATAGAGAAAAGGTTTTCTCTGTTTCTCAATGTGCGTCTATCAGCAAAGTGGCAATGATAGTTGCCTACCCTAAGTACTTCTCTTTTTTAACGTTTAGCCCTTGAATGCGTGTGGAAGTAAAATGTGTGGAAATCCAATCTGAGCATCCAGAGAGTTTGAGAACACATGCTATGTTTGCTTGCCTATCAACCTTTTCTTTTCAGGAAGTTTCACAATGATAGCTCTTGATTTTATTTTATGTCAGGCTCATTAGGTCTAGGATTCCTATGCCTTGTTTGCTTAACTGGTAGACTGTAGCTTCACATGAACTGGTGTGTTCATGTGAAATGAAACATGCACTGTCAGTGCTAGTATGATGATACCAGGAAAAGGCTTCCTACCGTTCTCACTGTTTCTCTCTTAAAAAAAAAAAAGCAGCATAGTGACACCCTAACATTATATAGAATCGGTGCCTCAGGGCAAGGGTCTGATCCTACATGTGAGCAGGAACTGTGCCATACTAACAGATGGGCCACAGAGCAGAGCGCCAAGAAAAACCATGTATATTCATTAAAACAAGAATGGTGCTGAGGGCACGGTTGGCAGTCAAACCCACTAACATCTCTTGGTGGTTTGTTTTGAGCAAATGTTTCTTTCATTAGGGAGGTGCAAGAGCTCTAGACTGCATTCACTTAACCATCAAAATTAAAGCAAGAATCTCAGTAGTAGAGGGCCCAGGAAAAAGAAATGTGGGAGGCAGCCCAATCATCAGGTTGCCAAATAGTGAGGAACTTTGTGCAGAATGTAATTCTGCAAGGAATGTGCATTCTTGAATTGGGGCTCCACAAATTTAGGTATCAGTCAAATGTGCATTTGCCAGAATCTTACATTTCTCCCAATGCAGGGAACAGAATAATTTTTATATCATGCTATTAGCATGTTTTCAGACCTAGGATGAATTCAGGAACAAGATGCTGCTCCTCTCAACCAGTTTGGGGTAGAGAAGTTAGAGAATGAATGAACATCATTACAACTGCCCTGCATGAGAAGTCCTTACAGGCCACCTTCCATAACTATGAAGAAGTGTTTCAGTTTCCATGGTCTCATTCTTGCAGCTTAATCTCACTCACTCATTTGTATTGCATTTCCGAGATGCCCTCAGTAAATCAAATAAATTTAGCAGACACAAGCAACAGCCACCTCTGAATCATGATTCATCGGTGGAATGGTTTTTGTACATTTTTGTACATTTTGTACAATCTCTGTAATTCACATGTATGCAGTGTCTCTGTAACACATATCAGCATCTTCTTTCCATGTGTGCAGAAGCTTCATTGCTTATAATCCTATTCCATGATTTGCAGCAGGGTTGACCATTTCCAGAGTTAGGAACTGCAACACTAATGTGCTGAATTTTTTTCACATGACAGAACTTATAAGCTCCCCCAAAAGTTTATGTGTAATAAAAGTTGTTTTAAAATCAAGACTGACAAGAATGCCTATTTAGGGTTCTTCTTTTGAATAATTTCTTAAGTCATATTTTACATTATCATGACACTGAAAATGCTTTTTTGACTTATGGAATGATTCAGAGAAGAGAGTAGTTCTACAGAGAGTAGTTATGACATCTATGGAAATGTCTCAGTCAGGAGAAGAAAAAATGGGCACCTAAAGGTTTGGGGTTCTAAAACATATTGGAACATACTTTTTTAAAGTCTTAATTAACATATTGCAGCTGGAGCATTGCTTAAATGTTGAACTACCTCACTGCTTTTAAAATTACACCTTTCTCCCCAGGAATGTTATAGAGGAAAGAGATGAGAAGGAAACCAACAGAAGTATTGCATCTATTTTCCTCCCCATCCTAACCAGAGGTGATATTCAGCAGGTTCTGACCAGTTCTGGAGAACCGGTAGTGGAAATTTTGAGCTGTTCGGAGAACCGGCAAATCCCACCTCTGACTGGAGATTTTACAGTCTCCTTCTCCTGCCATGCCTACCAAGCCACACCTACAGAACCGGTAGTAAAAAAAATTGAATCCCACCACTGATCCCAACCATGTAATACAGACTGTACCTAGCTGCATCCTTATCTCCCAGATCTCCTATATTTCCCTCCCTCCCTCCATGGCTCCCCCATTATATCACCCTGTGTTGGCCTGCATCTTTCACAACAGGGAGGTGGAAGGAGAGGAGGAAGAGTCAAGGAGAAATTCAGAATTTGGGCTGTCGCTTTCTAATTACAAATCACCACCTGTGGTAAAATTATGGCAAAACAGATGAACATTTCATTGGCGTGATCGCCTTAAAACAAGCAGCAGTTCCAACTGCCAGGGTGATGTATAGACCCAAGGCAGGGCGGAGGGGGGATTAATTAGGTCTGTCCATGCACATTGCCAGGGGAACACTTCTGCAGAGGTGATTGAAAACCGAGGGAAGAGTGGCATTCGTCTTCATTGTTGGTTAAAGGCAAGAAAAATAAAGACGCAATTGAGTTGACAAAGCTTCAAGGTATGTGGCTGGGTCATTTTGGAAGGTGTCAAAATGATCAAACTATAATTAATTAGCCTCAATGCTATATTTAATTCTTCAACTTTAATGCAGGCTTCAGCTCTCCCTCCTCCCTAACCCTTTCCAGCTCAAAACAAAGCAGCAGCAAATTGGCTCAGCAATTATATTTGTCTCAGGAAGCAGAGATGGGTTAGCAAAAGTTATCCCCTCCTTTTTTAATATAATCAAATCCTTCTCTTTATCCTTGTTCTCACCACTGGTTTTTGTGACAGAATTGTAGGACTGTGCTATGCATTTACACTAGCTTTCCCAATAACAGGAAAATAAAAATATGGAAAATTAATATTCTACTTGCATCAGACACTGAGAAACATAGAAAGCAGAGCCTTTAATAATTCTTTCACGAACATGGGATATATTGATACATTCAGTGATGTAAAATACTAGACTCAGAAATAAAAGGATAATGCTACAAAAAGGAGCAGAAATTGTCTCATGGATAAGGATAATAATTGTGAGTGCTTCCACAAAATGACTACCATGGGGATTTTTCTCTCCCCACCCCCACATTATATGCAGAGTTGTCATGGTAATGTGGCAAAAACAAATATCAAAATACAAGAATACACACTAATGAGAATGTTTCCTGATACTTCATTTAGTTACACGGGATGTTCTGTATGCCTATCAGTTTTATTTGACTTTGTTCTGCATATTTCCAAACCACTTCTATTCTCAAAGAACTACCATGAAGTTCATATGGGGATCAACAGTTTTGAAAAATAAAAATTGTCCTGATATCATTGCTACAGTTTGATGTTAGCTAATTCTTTGTTTATTTATTTTTTTACTAAACACATCTTCAAACAGAATAAACATCACATAGAATAGAGAGCACATCAGATGTATGTGTGCTATTTATCCCTGTCTTATCTCACACACTCCAAGTATTCAGCATCCATTGAAGGGAGCTGCTACTCAGATAAGGTCAGTTCAGAGTTCTGGGCCCATTGAGGAGTTTTCCAGATAGTGGTTGTTCCATATTAACATACTTCAAATAGGCTATTCCTATTGGACAAGAATACCCGATGCTGACTGATTACTTTTCTCGACGCTGATTGGCCAATTATAGCAAGCCTATGATTGGCCAATTCAAGCAGCAGGAAAAACAAGTAGCCGTCATTGGACATGAGCCACGAGCAGCCTCTCCATAAAAAGAGCTGCCGCGGCTCCTGGTTATATGGACTTTCTGCATGAAATAAAAGAGCTGAAGTTACACTGGTCTCCAGTCTCATTCTTCATGAACACAACACTGGTGACGAAGGTGGGATTCTGAGAGAGGAGACCAGTCGAGCATGTGGCATCGAGAACTGAGCAGATGAAATGGCCGTAACCAACTCGCCACCCGCACTATTCAAGCCAGCAACAGAGGACTGGGAATCCTACATCGATAGATTCCTCATGTTCCTGGAAAGCAACAATTTGCAAGGAATCTCAGACAACCAAAAAAGAGCTGTGTTCCTGACACACTGTGGGCCCACAGTGTTCAAGATGGCCAAGGCATTGGCAAAACCAGAAGATGTGAAACAGATGGCCTGGCCAGACCTGGAAAAGCTGCTGAAGGCTCACTACGCACCGACCGTCTCCAGCCTTATTCGGAGACACAATGTTTACAAACAGGACCAGAGATAACGTGAGAGATCACAGACTTTGTAGTGGCTCTCAGGGACATTGGAGGGGCATGCAAATTCCTCAACATGGACGAAGCCATGAGGGATTGCGTGGTCCTTGGACTGAGAGACCTCACCCTACAAAGCTGGCTGCTAACCTGGCCAAAGATTACAGTTACTGAGGCTATTGCTGAAGCCACGGCGGCAGAAGCAACTAAAAAATCAGCTGCCAAAATGCAGCAGATGAATGTGAATTCATCCAAAACTCTGACCGAAACGAGCCAGGGCTTAGGAAAGAAGGCAGAGAGCGCACACAAAACCACCACACACTACGCCGAGAGTGGATCATCCAGAATCAACAATGACAATGAGGAGGAGATTCACAGACTCCAGGCTGAATGAGATCGACGGCTGAAGAAAGGTCGTAAGTCGTGGTTTCAGTGCACCGGGTGCAGAGGAGACCACCCCCATTCTGAGTGCCGGTTCTTAGACGCTGTGTGCCGGTACTGTGAGAGAGGGGGTCACATCGCAAGAGTATGCCGAAACCGCAAGAACTACAGCCCCCGATGTAGAGACAATACACCACCAAGAACTAAAGATAGACAAATGTGGAGCTGTGAGAGTTACGAAAGCAAAGGCAAGTGGCTAAACGAGAACTATAGAAAAGAAGAAACACACCAAACCATCATCATCAGGCATCTAATGCAACAAGTGGCCAAAAAGTACATGTGGCAGTCCGGATCGAGGGCCAAGAATGTAAAATGGAGGTAGATTCCGGATCGTACTTATCGATGGTGTCATAGGATACCATTAAAAAGCTAGTACCACACATTGGCAGAGCTGAACTAGAACACCAATCGCTAATGCTAAAGGACTACCAGGGAAACAGAATACCAGTAGTTGGACTCGGACCTTTCCAAATAACTTTCAAAGAACACAAGAAAATCTTGCCGCTAACCATCGTAGACCGAAACTGACCAAGCATATTGGGACTCGAGTGGTTCGAACCTCTAGGAATTGGAGTGACCGGCATTAACAGCATCGCCGACACAGACTGGGAGGAGAACCTAATGAGGGAGTTCCAGGACATCTTCGATGGAAAATTAGGTAAGTACCGAGGGTACCCTATTTCATTTAATTTAAATCCAACAATAGCTCCAGTTAGGCTGAAGGTGAGGCGAGTCCCCTTCGCACTAAAACCAAAGATTGATGAGGAACTTAACAAACTAATAGCACAAGGCATTTTGGAACCAATTGACCATGCCAAATGGGAGACCCCAATTGTGACCCCAGTTAAACCAGATGGGTCCATGAGAATCTGTGGGGACTACAAGGCTACCCTAAACCATGCGCTACAACAAAGCGTGCATCCTGTTCCGGTAGTGCAATATCTACTACACTCATTGGGGAGAGGCAAGGTTTTCGCAAAGCTCGACCTTACCCAAACTTACCAACAATTGCCAGTATTGCCCCTGGGGTGTTCCAAAGCCTAATGGAGCGGTTATTACAGGGGGTAAAAGGAGTAGTCCCATACTTTGATGACATGCTAGTGTCAGCTAGCAACGAGAAACAACTAGAAGCACGTCTCAGAGTGGTTTTACAAAGGTTCCAGAAGGCGGGACTGAAGGTAAAAAAAGAAAAGTGCCAATTAGCCACCTCAAAAGTCAAATTCCTGGGGTATCAAATCAACAAAGAGGGCATCTACCCCACAGAGAAAAAAATTAAGGCACTCAAAGAAGCGCCTAGACCAAAAAACAAGGTAGAGTTGCAAGCATTCTTGGGACTTATAAATTTTTATAACGTTTTTCTGCCCCAGAAGGCAATGACGGTGGAACCACTACATAAGCTTTTGGACAAGGAAGCCACCTGGACCTGGAGATGATGTGAAGAGACAGCGTTCCAGAGGGGTAAAAGACCTAATCACTTCTGACTCTGTATTAATGCAATACAGTAAGACACTACTATTAACAGTCACCTGCGATGCATCACCGTTCGGCATCAGAGCCATACTTAGCCACATCCTGCCTGATGGGAGAGAAGCACCGATTGCGTTCTACTCCAAAACACTATCAAAAACTGAACGTAACTATAGTCAATTGGACAGAGAGGCATTAGCAGCAATATCCGGCGTAAAATGGTTCCACAAATACCTTTACGGGAGGACTTTTACACTTGTTACAGATCACAAACCCCTATTGGGAATACTAGCTGGAAATAGAGCTACCCCAAATATACTATCCCCGAGAATGACAAGGTGGTCCGAGTTCCTTGCAGCCTTCAACTATAGACTGATCCACTGACCCGGTAAAGACATTTCCCACACCGATGCATTGAGCCACACTCCCCTACCAGACATAGAGACTGATCCGGCTCCAACCACATCCATCCTACAGATTGAGACTCTGTCAAACCTACCAACAACCACGGCTAACATTGCAAGAATGACTGCAAGAGACAAAACCTTTTCACAAGTGTTAAACTGGGTAGGAAAAGCGTGGCCAGAAAACGAGACAGACGTTACTTTTAAACCTTCAAGAATAGGCAAACTGAATTGTCATTGCTGAAAGGTTGCATTCTATGGGGTGATCAGGTGATAATACCAGAACCATTACAACAAGAGGTTCTGTGTATGTTGCACGAAGGCCACCCGGGCATTGTGCGAATGAAATCCCTGGCCAGGAGCTATGTATGGTGGCCAGGGATGGACAAAGATATTGGGAAATGGGTTGAAACCTGTGGGAAATGTCAAAACTCCCAGCCTGCATCCCCTTCAGCACCTATCCTAGACTGGGAAACACATAATAAACTGGGATTCGTGGTCACGAATCCTCATAGACTTCGTGGGTCCAACAAAAGGACATACATTTTTAATCATAGTAGATGCTTACTCCAATTGGTTGGAAGTCAGCCTCATGAACTCCACTACCATAGAAGCGGTCATTAAACAACTGCGAAAACTATTCACCACACACGGGTTTCTGGATGTGCTCATCTCAGATAATGGCCCACAGTTTACTGCATTACCATTTGAAAAATTCCTCGCGGAACATGGCATACGACATACTTTGACAGCACTGGGCCGACCGGTGATGAACGGAAGGGCAGAACGCATGGTCCGGTAT
This sequence comes from Laticauda colubrina, assembly GCA_015471245.1. Lineage (NCBI taxonomy): Eukaryota > Metazoa > Chordata > Lepidosauria > Squamata > Elapidae > Laticauda > Laticauda colubrina. Next base: position 2,673 of record BLBF01013163.1, on the reverse strand, counting down.
ACACCAAAGAAACTTTAGATAAATTGGACACAGGGGATATTCAGGAAAGAACTGAAAAAATGCTCACCATACAGCATATAACACCAAACTCCATGACAAATAAAAGCCCAGCAGAATTACTAATGGGCAGAATACTATGATCACAATTAGATAGGTTACACACAACATACGCCGCTGAAAAACCAACCGACTCCTCCAGCAAATACCGCAAATTCGAACCAGGAAACTTAGTCTATGCAAAAAATCTCATTGGGCACCCACTGTGGATACCGGCAAAAATAACACAAATAACAGGGCTAGACACAGATGATGGGCAAACCTGGCGGAGATACATCGATCAGTTACAGTCACGAACACTAGAACGCACCACTGACACACCCAGACATAAAGAACAACACACACACCAGCAACACCACACACATTACACAAAAATATCAACAGACCAACCAGAGAAGAGGGAGAACCCTCAATAACAAACAAGGGGGAGGGGAACTCTCCGATAGAAAAAGAAACCCCACAAAATCAAAATATATACAATAAAAAACATTCACAAATAAATGCAAGTAAAAACAACGACCTACCCACAGAAGTCTTCGCTGAAGAAGAGCAGGAGGCACAAGAAGACCTAGATGCCTTGTCGGAAAGGAGCAGCCGAGCCGACTCTACCAGCCCAAGTAGGCTGAGCGAGAGCGCATGGCTGACTCTACCTTCCAGGAGGTTCCACAAAGAAGGACAGGAGAAACAGTGATCCCGTCCGAACCCACTGAAGATGATGACATAACTAAACTGTGCAGGCCAACTAGGCAACCTAAAAGCCCTGCTTACTTACGTGACTACGTACGGTAGGACCATACCAAGAGGGGAGAGGTGTTCCATATTAACATACTTCAAATAGGCTATTCCTATTGGACAAGAATACCCGACGCTGATTGGTTATTTTTCTCGACGCTGATTGGCCAATGATAGCTAGCCTATGATTGGCCAATTCAAGCGGCGGGAAAAACAAGTAGCTGTCATTGGACACTAGCTGCGAGCAGCTTCACTATAAAAAGAGCTGCTGCAGCTCCTGGTTAAGATGGACTTTCTGCATGAAATAAAAGAGCTGAAGTTACGCTGGTCTCCGGTCTCATTCTTTGTGAACACAACATTGGTATCCCAAAGAATCAGACCAGCATATATGATTATGATCATTTCCTGATACAGGTACTATGGATATGGACAATTAAAGCCTTGATGTGTTGGAATGAAATGATTTCAGAAGAGTAAGACACAACTTAACTCAGCCCAGATACCATGTGTCTGGTGGATGAAGAGGGTGAAGACAACCCTTCCATAATAGTTCAGAGTATATTGTAGATGCATATAGTAGACTCCTCAGTCTGTCAAGATTTTGTATATTGGTGTGAAACTATAAAAGAACTTACCCTGGAAGGGTTACCACCTATTATTCTTGGTTTTAGGCCTAACACTTGTTTTTTTCAATATTAGCACTAATAAATGTTGGAATATCTTGTATAACAAATGTGTTGCTTCAACCCATCCTCTTCCACTCCCAGGTTAATGAGCTACCCAATCATCCTTGAGCCAGCAGGAAACTCTACTAGTCCCTCTATCAATCTTCCTCTTTCTATTGCTTCTCTCCTGACTCTGCTGAATGAGGTTGTCATGATAATGTATGCATGGCACATGAGGCTTGATTGATTCCTCCATTGTTGCTGCCCTCTCTCTTCAGCACATCAACGGCCACCTGAAAAAACATCCACCAATCATGGTATTGCAGCAGAAATGAGGTTCTGATTACCCAGGCTCTTATAACTCTAGATCAGACCTGTTAAACTGGTAGCCACTGGGCTGGATGTGTCATGAGCAGGCCACACCCACCCTGGCTCTGCAAAGGGAAAAAACATCATGATATGTCACAATATATCACATGACGTGATCAAGTTTGACACCCGTGCTCTAGATAAAGTTTAAAAAGCAACAACCCAACAGAAGTCATGAACCACACTTATATTTAGGTTTCTTTTCCTCTTCCTTTCTATTCTTTACTTAAGTAAAGGTAAAGTTTTCCGTCACACAGGTATGCTTATCGTTTCCGGCTCTAGGGGGCAGTGCTCATCTCTATTACAAAGCTGAACAGCCAGTGCTATCCGAAGACGTCTCTATAGTCACGTGGCTGACATGACTAAATGCCGAAGGTGCACAGAATGCTGTTACCTTCCCACCAAGTGGTCCCTATTTTTCTACTGGTGTTTTTACATGCTTTTGAACTGCTAGGTTGGCAGAAGCTGGGACAAGTAACGGGAACTCACTCTGTTACACAGTGCTAGGAATTCGAACAGCTAACCTTTCTGATCAACAAGCTCAGTCCAGATTTCTCTGTACTTTATTTGGAAAGTGTGGGTTGTGGGATTGAATGACTATTTTACTTTTTTGCTATTTCAATTTAATCCAATAAGAGCCCTAGAGTGAAAATATACACAGCACTGCTAGCACCACCACCACACAGTTCTGGTCATCATTAATACAGGACTGCAGAGTCCAACTCTTTAGGAAATCTACAGTTGAATAGCTGTGGAGGAGGCTGAGTAGGCAAAGAGGAGGAGGTGTAACAGCATCAGACTGAAACAAGCCAATATTCATGGCTTCCTGATCCTGCACATATTCTGAGAC
>BLBF01013160.1:18072-31293 GCA_015471245.1 Laticauda colubrina | reverse complement strand
TTATACACAGGTTAGCCAGAAGATCCTGCTTGGTACCTGTGAGACCTTCAATGTTGGATGAGATGATGCTCAGGGCCGGTCCTAATAAGGACCCATGTTTATGACGCTGGCACTCATCAACAGATCGGTCGTTGGTAGCCATTGTAATGAACTAGTAGTTGTGTAGTGTGGTAGAAGGATTCGCAGGAGAAATTCCTGACAGGGACCGCGACGTGAACGCTCCTTCTTTGGCCCTGGGTAAACAAAGGCAGTAAAATCACTCTAGGTATAGGGACAGTGTAAAATATTAATATATGATAAATAATGGAACAATTAAAAATAATAGCACAGAGTTTTCTCTCCCTTTGTCTCCCTTCCTATTTCTTTTTCTCTTTCTTTCTTTCTTTCTTTCTTTTTCTTTCTTTTTCTTTTCTTGTCTCTCTCTCACACACTCACCACCCACTCTCTCCCTTTCTATTTTTATTTGTATCTCTTCCTTTTTCTTTCTTTGTCTCTTTCTCTCCCTTTTTTCCTTGCTCTTTCTTTCTCTCTCTCTCTCCCTCTCTCTCTCTCTCTCACACACACACAGACACACACACACTTGGTCAGGAGGGCAGTGAAGATGCTGCTGCAGCAGGGCTGCTAGGTAGGCAGCCAGGTCTCTGCCTTCCTGGTCAGAGCACTTCACCACTGCAAGCTTCTCCCAAGGGACGAGATGTTTCATGTTTCCTCCCTTCAAAAGACACCCGATGCCACTTTCTCCTTCGGACACAGTGGGACCCCACAGCCCAGTTTCCTTCCAAGAGGAGAGCCTTCCATTGGATGCAGCTCTGCTGACTCCCAGAAAATGGGGTGTTTCGTTCTAGGAAGGTGGGAAAGCCTCCTTACCACCTCCAAAGAGCTAAAATCTCATGCATGCCCATTGCAGCAGACCGCCACAAGGGCCGCACAAACGTCCCAGAAAGTGTCCAGCAATCCAGACTCGGGGCATCGAGGCTACGTGTGCTTTGCATCGGGTCCGGCCCTTGGCAGCAAGATAGAAACTGGGCTGGGGAGACAGGAAGGATAGTCTCTAGGTGACTTTCTTGGTGCCCTGGTTCTTTCCACCTCTGAGACAAGTGCCGAAGATGCAGTATAAAGAAAGAAGGAAAAGAGGTGTGAAAAAGCCCAGGAAAGCAAGCGGAAGGACCAACCTTCACTTGCTCAAGGATGGTCGCTTTGCACCACTACAGCATGATCCGGGCTATAATGGAGACACAAGTCACATCTCAGCACTTCGTTCAGTGGCCAATCTTCTCCTGCCCTCCCTGAGGCTCTCTCTCTCTCTCTCTCTCTCTCTCTCTCTCTCTCTCTCTCTCTCTCTCTCTCACTCTCTCTCTCTCTCTCTCTCTCACACACACACACACACACACCTACCTGGTCTGACTGGTACAAAATGATCCTGTGAGCTCCAGAGCAGTGGGCAGTGCAAGAAGGCAGAAAGCAGGTGGTACGGATGGCAGTGGAGGGTGGAGCATACTTCAGCCATGACCACTCGTGTTCTTAATTTTGTTGTCCCCTGGGAGAAGGAAGAAGGCAGCATGCTCCAGCCTGCTTCTTCTTTCTCCTAAGGGATGATGAAATGAAGAAAGCGAGTGGCCATGGCAGCTGCATGCTCCGGCCTCCACCACCAAATGCAGCCACTGTGGCCGCTTGCTTTCTTTTGTCCCCAGGAGAAGGAAGAAGTGGGTGGCAGCGGTCCTGGGGGATGAAAAGAAGAAAGCAAACATCTGCAGTGGTGGAATTCCGAGAGGGCAGAAGTACCTGGACTGCTGCACATGGGCACATCCACCGCCTCTCTCAGCCCCAGTACAACAAAGATGCCCCCCAGGGCCGGTTGCCTGCCCACCCACTGGCCAGGCCAGGCCAGAAGCAGCGCATCCCCAGAAGAAGGAAGAAAAGTGGCGCTGCTACTCCAGGAGCCATGTCCTGATGCTGCTGCAAATTGCGCACATGTGCAGCCTGGGACATCTGCCTGCCCCCCCGGTCCCTCCAGGTGAACTCGGTGATGGGGGGAATGCTCATATTTACATTAAATGAAGGCTGCTTTCAATATCATTGGAAGGTAGCCATTTCAAATTTGCACAACAAATTAAAAAAAATTAAGTGCTGCTAGGCACTGCTGCCTGGGATGGGGCCATGCCAGCAATGAAGTCAGCCAAGTGAGCCTGGGAATGATGGGGGGGGGGGTGTCCTCAGCAATCTTTGGGGATGGTGTGGGAGGTGGAGGCTAGTGTGGGCTTACCTGTGAGCAGGAAGATCAGTGCTGCTCAGTTGGGGCACAAGCACCATGTTGGAAGACAGGTTAAGCCACGAGGACCCAGTGTGGAGTGAGGAGTGACTGGGTGGGGTGAGCATCAGGTGGGGCAAGTGAGAATCAGGTGGGCAGGGCAAGTGAGAGAGCGGCGATCGGGCAACCAGTTCGGGCACATTGCCAGCCAGAAGTCACTACTGGTTCAGTGACCCATGCCAAATTATTGCTCTTGGTTGTCCTGAACAAGTGCAAACCGGCTGAACACCACTACTGGAGCAGTCCCAAAACAACAGGAGCACCACTTGAACACCATAAGCATTGTCAAATTTGCCATCAATTACAAAAGGCAGCTTTAATTTGAACAGCTTCTATCCTGCGGCAATATCTGTAACACCATCAAACATCCAGATTTACCTATTTCAGATCCTTGGTAAGGACTTGATAGGTAGACAAAAATGCCAAACCCAATCTGAACATTTGGCTGATTGTGCGAATATTTTTTATTATTATTATTATTATTATTATTATTATTATTATTATTATTATTGTTGTTGTTGTTGTTGTTGTTGTTGTTGTTATTATTATTATTATTGTTGTTATTATTGTTATTATTGCTGTTGCTGTTGTTGTTGTTGTTATTGTTATTATATTACTACTACTACTACTACTACTACTACTACTACTTCCAGGTCCCTTGTAGACAATATGGTCTGAGATTATAACTTCCACAGTTCATTTGGAAAGGCAGAAACAGTATAATAGTGACAAAATGATACCGGTTTAGATTCTCAAAATCTACCTAACCATTCCCAAGCAGTTATGCACCCAAACATTGTCGAGGAATAAGTCTATTTTAAGTATTGTGCATAAGCTAGAATATTTTCATTTTTTTCAATTTGTAGTGCAAATTTGAAATGGCTATCTTCCAATGATATTGAAACCAGCCCTCATTTAATGTAAATATGAGCATATTCAAAGCAAGATGTTTTGACAGCAGGCAATAGAGACAATTTATAAAGGCCTGAGTAAAGTGAGGCAGCATATTATAAACAAGACACAAGAGGAATCATAGCAACCCCATTTTTAAAACAACATTGCAGTTCTATGATTTCTAAGCCATCTGCCTGTGGAAAGTATTCACACCTCCTAGAAAATTGAGGATATTCTGTAAGTGGCATGGAATTTAACTGCTGCAGTCAGAGATACTTCCCTAGAAAGCATTTTTGCAACTGCCAAATAGTTCGTGGCTGAAAGATTCTTGGTGTTCAGAATTCTCAAACTGAACATGTGTATTCACCTCTTGTTTTAATTATTTTAAAAGCTCAGATTAAAAACAAAAGAGTCATGTAAATAAGAAAAGGACCAGACACTAAAAGTGAGGGAAATGTAAATAGACAGGAAAATGTTCAGTGAATCATTAGTTTGAATGGGAACTGCTTCAGAAAGGAAGGACAGAATGATAGTAGATTTCTTAGCCAAGCAGACAGAATTCCATTCTTTCACTCCAGCATCCCTTGCCTCTTGATTGCCAGAGGTAGAAACATATCCAGAGGTAGAAACATATCCATGGGAGGGTAATATTGCACACTTTTTTTGCCTGATTATCAGAGTTTTTCTGAGCAACACTGTGGCCTGGAGGTGAAGATGATCTCCTTCCATTCGGAAGGCTGAGAGTTGAAGCCTAGGCAATGACAGATGTTTCTAAATCAGGGCACAAAGAGAAAATATCTGCTTTGAACTCCAATTAGGCATCAGGAAGGCCAGCAAATGCTCAGCTCCACTCAGTCACCCCAATCCCATGCTGAAGCAAGGGATTACAAGGTTGTAAAAAGAAAGAAAAAAACCACAGACTTTTTCTCTCTAAAGATTGTCCCAGTAAATGAGAATAGGCCACTTTTGAGAAGGTGTAGGACATTTAAGCACTGATCCTTGGCCATGCCCACTTCACCACCAGCCATCTTCCTTAGCCAATTTACAGTCAGCTTTCCTCCTCTGCTGGCCCTCCCCTGGCCATTCTCCATGACCAATAGCCCTACCCATCCACCGTTTGACCCAGGCATTTTGCTGCATGGGATAAATAGACCACAGCCAATCTGGTGGCAGGCAGAAGCAATGGTGCTGTAGGGATAGTGCACAACTGGCAGGCAGTGGGGCAATTACAGGGGCTGTGGGGTGGGCAGCGTACAATGCAAGTTTTTTTTTTAAGGGGCTGTGCTTTTGGACCAATTGAGTGGTTCCAGAAGTGTGAGTCTAACAGGTCATGCAGAAAGAAACAGGACTGGGTTAAAAAATGAAGGTGTCAGAAACAGCAAAGCTGCAGCACAAAAGCATCCCGTTGCTCAGGGCCATGCGGTACCTGGAGGGGAGGGGAAGGGGCAGGGGAAGTAGCAGCTGCATTGTTCGGTCTCATGTCTCTCATCTTTCTCTTGGCAATGCCCCATAGATTCTCTATGGGGTTCAGGTCGGGCGAGTTTACTGGCCAATCAAGCATAGTAATCCCACGGTCATTGAACCAGGTTTTGGTGCTTTTGGCAGTGAGGGCAGGTGCCAAGTCCTGATGGAAAATGAAGTCAGCATCCCGATAAAGCTCGTCTGCGGAAGGAAGCATGAACTGCACCAAAATCTCCTGTAGATGGCTGCGTTGACCTTGGACTTAATGAATGACCAATATCAGCAGATGACATGGCACCCCAAATCAACACAGACTGTGGAAACTTCACACTGGACTTCAAGCATCTTGCAGTGTGTGCCTCTCCATTGTTCCTCCAGACTCTGGGTCCATTTCCAAATGAGATGCAAAAGTTGCTCTCATCAGAAAAGGGGACTTTGGACCACTGAGCAACAGACCACTTCTGTTTTTCTTTAGCCCAGGTAAGACGCTTCTGACGTTTATTGTTCATGAGCAGCTTGACAAGAGGAATACAACATTTGAAGTCCATGTCCAGGATCCATCCATTTGTGGTGGCTCTTGATGCACTGACTCCAGCCTCAGTCCACTCCTTGTGAAAGTCCCCAACACTTTTGAATGGCCTTTTCCTGAAAATTCTCTCCAGGCTGCAGTCATCCCTGCTGCTTGGACACCTTTTTCTTCCACACTTTTCCCTTCCACATAACTTTCTATTAATGTGCTTTGATATAGCACTTTGGGAACATCCAATTTCGTTTGCAATTACCTTGTGAGGCTTTCCCTCCTTATGGAGGGTGTCAGTGATGGTTTTCTGCACAGCAGTCTTTCCCATGATTGTGATTCCTACTGAACCTGACTGAGAGACCATTTATAGGCTCAGGAACCTTTTGCACATGTTATGGCTTAATTAGCTGATTAGAGTGGGACACGTTGAACCTAGAATAATGAACCTTTTCACAATATTCTAATTTTCTGAGATTGTGGATTTGGGGGTTTTCATGAGCTGTAAGCCATAATCATCTCAATTATGACACATCACAGCTTGAACTATCTTGCTTTGCATGTGATGAATCTATCTCATATATTAGGTTCAACTTTAAAGTTGCATTACTGAAATAAATGAATTTTTACACAATATCCTAATTTTTTAAGTTTCACCTGTAGAAGGGAACTCATCAAATATGCAGATGATACTAAATTGGCAGGAATAGCCAACAACTCAGAAGATAAGCTCAGGATCCAAAAGAATCTTGACAGAGTTGAACAATGGTCCCTATCTAACAAAAGAACATTTAATGTGGAGAAAACAAGGTTTTACACTTTAAAAAAAACAAAGGTACAAGTCCAGATTCAGTGAAACTGTCAGAGCATTTGGCAGCCTGACTACCTTTATGAGACAACCCAGGAGCAATACACAGCACACAGAGACTTAGACAGTAACAGTGGTTTAATATACAACAGGTATACACATGTATACAGACAATATATACGTGGTAGCAAAATACCTTTACAAGAAAACTTTCCTTCTTAAAGGGCCTGTCACATAGGCCGACGGATGCAAAATGTATGTAAAAAGGACACAGCGGATGAGAAAATATTCCATGCATTGTTATCGGCTCTCAAAAGTGCCCCAAATTTGCATAAGCAGAGCGGACAACAACGGAAAGAAACAGACGGGGGGAAGATGTATCCAGGATATAAAGCGGATGCTCCACGAAAGCCTAGCAGACGGAAGTGGATGGAAGTGGATGGCACATCCGCAGGGCTTCCGGGGGAGCACAGCGAAGCAGACGCACAATGGAAGGAACGGATGCCAAGCAAATACAATGGATGCATCACAGATGCCTAGCGGTTGCCTAGCAGATGTCTAGCGAATGCAAAGTGTTCACTGCGCATGCGGGGAGGATGCATTGCGTCGGCCCCACAGATATAAAAGGATGCAGCTCACAAGCAGGTCACCATTCAGAGGAAAGACCTGCTGCGAGACACATCTCCAGCCAACAACCATGGGGAAGAAGAGGAAGCCTGTGCCATCTGCTGCCAGCCCTGGCAAGAAGGACAGGGCCACCATCCTACCCCCTGGCCCTGACTCTTCTTCTGCTGGGGCTTCTGCTGCTTGGGCTGACTCTTCTGATATTGGGGCTTCTGCTGGCACTGCTCCTGGTGCTGGGGCTTCTGCTGGGGCTTACTCTGCTGGCGCTGCTCCTGGTGCTGGGGTTTCTGCTGGTGCTTACTCTGCTGGTGCTGCTCCTGGTGCTGGTGCTTCTGCTGGTGCTTACTCTGCTGCTGCTGCTCCTGGTCCTGCTGGTGCTCCTGGTCCTGCTGGTGCTGCTGGTGCTGCTGGTGCTGACACTGCTGCTGATGATCCTGGTCCTGCTGGTCCTGCTGGTGCTGCTGGTGCTTACTCTGCTGCTGCTGATCCTGGTCTTGCTGGTGCTGCTGGTGCAGCTGGTGCTGCTGGTCCTGCTGGTGCAGCTGGTGCTGCTGGTGCTGCTGGTCCTGCTGGTGCTGCTGGTGCTGCTTTTGCTGCTACTGTTGTTGTTGCTGCTGGTGGTGGTGGTGCTGTGGTGGAGCAGCCCCTAGAACCTCGAAGCCCCTCTGATGAGGGCCCATATGGCCCTGCCAGAGGGAGGAAGAGGCATATGCGAGAACGGGGGAGGAGGCAATACTCCATCAAAGAGGAACATGAGGATGAGGTGCTTGAATGGCTGAGGGAGAATGAGTACCTATGGTGGAAGGGACACAGGCTCTATCGAGACACCAAGAGGAAGCAGGCTGCTTGGAGAGAGAAGGCGGAGAGCCTGGGCTACACTTCGGAGGTCCTCCTCGGCTGGTGGAAGCACATGCACACCTGGTATGGGAAGTGCACCTCAAGAAATCTGGACAGGCCACGGTCAAGCTCACCAACTGGGAGACCTACGTGATGGCCAAGTGCAGCTTCTTAGAGGGTGAGATCTGCCACCAAGGAGCAGCCCCTCTGACAACCCTCTCTCTCCACAGAGAGCCAGTCCTCTTCTGCCCAAGAGTCAGTTCCTGTGTCCAGGCAGGTATCTGTGGAGCGTCCCACGATGGAGACACCCACAACAGCTGCACTCCCCGTGGCGGACCGCATGGAGGACCCCCCGAAGCAGTGGGAGCAAGGAGAGGGCACTTCCACCAGAGACCAACCCACATCCACCCCCAGTTCCACCTCCACAGAAAGCAGGCAGACAGCCAGACCGGAGGGGTAGAGCCACACTGTCCTGCTGGAGATCAGGGACACCATCAAAAGAAGCGTAGATCTCCTCTCTCAGCTGGTACACACTGACATACCATCCTCCAACCGCAAGCCCTTCCTCACCTACGTCAACCAGACCCTCATGGACATGTCCAAATCACAGTACCAGGTGACAAAGGACAGGATCACTGGTCTTCTGCACAACCCTCCAGGCCCAGCTGAACCTGCTCCCACCCAGTCCAGGTCTGCTCCTCCACCCCCGGTGATGTCACTGCCCTTCCAAGGCTTTCCAAAGGCCCTCACCTACCAAGGCTACGGCTACCAGGAGTTCCAGCAGCACAGGCAGTCCTTCCCAGTCCAGCCACAGGTTCATCGAATGCCACCGATGTCACCAATGCCATAGATGCCACCCATGCCACAGATGCCATCAATGCCACCCACGCCACAGATGCCACCCATGCCACAGATGCCACCCACGCCACAGATGCCACCCACGCCTCACCTTGCTCAGCTGCAGACCAGACAGCCCCACTACACTCCTCCTTCCCCCACCCACAGCCAAGCCCGGCCTCAGAACATCTGTCATCGGTCTTGGGACTGACACCCCATGTCATGGAGGAAGGGGCTCTCAACATCACAGGACTGAGCCAGCTCTCTGAGAGCTTCCTTCACACACCATCCCTGTTGTCCTCTCAGGGCCAGGCACCCCAATGGCACCTCAGACCAGCACTCCAGCAGAAGCCACCTCCACAGCACCTGGACCCTTCACCCCTGAGACTATGGGCATGCCTCAGAGTGCCAGGGACTTTGCTTGGGACACTTTTCTTGGGTCATTTTGCTTTTACAGTTTGTTATTAATAAATTTTATCTTTGCTTCACACACTTGCTTCAGTTATTTTAGTCAATAAAGTCTTAGTGGAAACTTTTAGAAATGGTTTAAGCCTTTGCATGCTTGTGGGATGGGTAAGGATAGCAGGGGGGTGGGCAGGGATACCTGTGGGATGGGTAATAGTTGTGGGATGGGTTAGGATACCTGTGGGATGGGTAATAGCTGTGGGATAGATAAACCTCCAGTGCAAGCATAGTGGGACTGTATGGTCCACCCTCCCAGGTGCCACACCTATGGCCCTTTATTATCAATAACAATGTAATCATTCATCAACACATTTCAACATAAACACAACTCTTTATTAAATGCCCTGTTCATTGTAGGGACACTCAACGTACATGGCACAATCTCATCAGTGTGATGAGACAGACTGAAGGAAGCATCCATTAAGCATCTACCATCCTGTCTTGCCACTCCACTGCTCCAGCTGGGGAGTTGCACCAGTGTTTCAAGAGGTTGCACTGCTTCTTCCCTCCACGTGAAGCTCTGTTGGGGCCTTGCACATCCACAGTATCTATCAGGTTTCGCCCTTGCCTCCATTCACCAGGCTCCATGTCCCCATTGCCTTGTTGGAGGTCCACGAGCCTGTTCTGCAACACTGGGTAGTGGGTGCGCATGAGATTGTGCAGGATGCAGCAAGCTTCCAAGATGTTCCTCACGGTCTCTGGACGATGCTGCATGGTGGTGAGAAGTACCTGGAACCTGTTGGCCAGGATGCCAAAGGCGTTCTCCACCACCCACCTTGTCCTGGACAGCCTGTAGTTGAAGATCCTCTCTTCACAGGTGAGGCATCTGGAAGTGTAGGGCTTCATGAGGTAGGTTCTGAGCAAGAAGGCATCATCCCCCACGATGAAGTAGGGCACATCTTGTGTGTCATTGGGCAGCGGGTCTGGATCTGGGAAGCCCACGATGAGGTTGCGTTCCAGCCCCTCCTTGAGGTGACTGGCGTTGTATACCTGGGCATCTGAACATGACCCGTTTCCTGAAGCATCGATGTACATAAACTTGTAGTCAGCATCAACCATGGCAAAGAGGATGATGCTGAAGAAGCCCTTGTAATTGAAATAAGTGGACCCTGACTTGGCTGGAGCTTTGCAGGCCACGTGCTTCCCATCTGTGGCTCCAACGGTGTGGGGAAAGTTCCACCTCTGATACCACTGTTCTGCAACTTTCTTCCAGCCTTCTTCAGTGGTGGGGCACTGGAGGAGCTCCTCCAGGTATTCTTCGATGATGGCCTGCACCACTTCTCTGACCCTCCAGCCATACTGCATGCTGCTGTAGGTGGTCCCTGAGGCCAGGTGGCATAGAGTCAGTGCCACCTTCAGCCCAGGGTCCAGGCTGGACCAGAAGTTGGTGTTTGCCTTGGTCAACCTGGGTCTCAGACGCTCCACAACTTCATCAAACATGGCTGGCGGCATCCTCATGAAGTTCTGGAATGCACGAGTGTCTTCCTTCCTCAGCTCCACCATCAGCTTGTTACACAGTCCGTACTCGGCTCTTTTCGCGATCCATCTTCGGACCCAGACACTTCTGGGATGCCTCCTTTTCTTCGCGTAGAACAGGTGAAAGAGCCTGTAGATGGCTTCGCACTGTTGTAGAATGATGGCGGCTACCAAAAGGAGTGTGTGACGATCCATGGTGGAGATGACTGGTTGCTGTGGAAGAGCAAGAGCCAGATGAAGGCTGAAGAGGTCTGCACTGCAGGGCTGCTGGACTGAAAGTGAGATCCAGGTGATTTCCTCTCCCTTTTTATAGGAAATACAGGTTTTCCAGTAGGTGTCCTTTTGCATCCTCTTGATATCCTCCAGACATCCTAAATATCAGAGATATGTCCCCTCTGCAAACGTTTTTTCTGTTTTAATGCTTTGTATGCAAGCTGCATCCACTTTTATCCTTTCTACGTCCATGCTACTAATGCTGCGTATTCGTTCTGCATACGTTTTGCTTCCTCCCTGTGTCCGTTTTCCACTGGAGTGGATGCGAGTTGCACGGATGCGCAGCAGATACCTAGCGGATATAGCGGACGTGTAACGGATGACAACGGACGTATAACGGAAGTTCCCCGTATGCGTAGAAGATGTAGAACGGATGCGTTGGATACATTTTGTGCACCTCAAAACTTTTTGAGCAGATGAAATATCAGTAGATGGATGCTGGACGGATAGAGAGTATGAAAAACGGACGGAGTGAGTACATAACGGATGCATCGCGTTAACCAATGGATGGAAAGTGTTTCTCTCCATTTTACATCCTCCTTCCATCCGTTGGTGCTGTGTGATAGGGGTTTAAGTTTAAGGATCTCACCCTCCTGTACTTGAAGCTGTACTTGGCCATCACATATGGCTCTCGGTCCGTCAGCTTGACCGCAGCCTGGCCAGATTTCTTGAGGTGCAGCTTCCCGTACCAGGTGTGCATATGCTTCCACCAGCCGAGGAGCACCTCTGAAGTGTAGCCCAGGCTCTCCGCCTTCTCTCTCCAAGCAGCCTGCTTTCTTTTGGTGTCTCGATAGAGCCTGTGTCCCTTCCGCCAAAGATACTCGTTCTCCCTCAGCCATTCCAGCACCTCATCCTCATGTTCCTCTTCGATGGAGTATTGCCTCCTCCCCCGTTCTCATTCTCGCGTATGCCTCTTCCTCCCTCTGGCAGGGCCATCTGGACCCACATCAGAGGGGCTTCAAGGTTGTAGGGGCTGCTCCACCACACCACCACCACCACCAGCAGCAACATCAGTAGCAGCAAAAGCAGGACCAGCAGCACCAGCAGCACCAGGATCAGCAGCAGCAGAGTAAGCACCAGCAGCACCAGCAGTACCAGCAGTACCAGCAGGACCAGGATCAGCAGCAGCAGAGTAAGCACCAGGAGCACCAGCAGGACCAGCAGGACCAGGAGCACCAGCAGCACCAGCAGCACCAGCAAGACCAGGAGCAGTGCCATCAGAGTAAGCACCAGCAGAAGCACCAGCACCAGGAGCAGCGCCAGCAGAGTAAGCACCAGCAGAATCACCAGCAGGACCAGGAGCAGCGCCAGCAGAGTAAGCACCAGCAGAAGCCCCAGCACGAGGAGCAGCACCAGCAGAGTTAGCACCAGCAGAAGCCCCAGCACCAGGAGCAGTGCCAGCAGAAGCCCCAGCACCAGAAGATTCAGTCCGAGCAGCAGAAGTCCCAGCAGAAGCAGAGTCAGGGCCAGGGGGTGGGATGGTGGCCCTGTCCCTCTTGCCAGGGCTGGCAGCAGATGGCAGAGGCTTTCTCTTCTTCCCCATGGTTGTTGGCTGGCCGGCTGGCTGGCTGGCTGGCTGGAGCTGTGTCTGGCAGCAGATCTTTCCTCTGAATGGTGACCTGCTTGCGAGCTGCATCCTTTTATATCTGCGGGGCTGACGCAATGCATCCTCCCTGCATGCGCAGTGAACACTTTGCATCCGCTAGGCATCTGCTAGGCTTCTAGGCATCCGCTAGGCTTCCGCTCCGCATCCGCTCTTTCCGCTGTGCGTCCACTTTGCTGTGCTCCCCTGGAAGCCCCGCGGATGTGCCATCCACTCCCATCTGCTTCCATCCACTAGGCTTCCATGGAGCATCCGTTTTACATCCTGGCTACATCCTCCCTCCGTCCGTTCCTTTTCGTTGTTTTCCGCTCTGCTTATGCAAATTCGGGGCACTTTTGAGAGCGGATAACAATGGATGGAACATTTTCTCATCCGCTGTGTCCTTTTTACAAATGTTTTGCATCCGTTGGCCAAAGTGACAGGCCCTTAAAGGTGGAAGTATAAAGAATATTAAGCATTCTAAATTTTTCTAAGGACATCTGGACATTTGGACAAATACAAAAACTTGGAAAGAATAATTGTGTAAGATCTGATAATATAACAATAAGATAAAAAGAAACAAGAAGCATTGTGATTGGTAGATCATAAATTGATATTTGTAATTTACAATTTACAATATATATTGATTGATGAACCTATTCTCCTTTTGCTTTATCCTTTTTCTACATGAATTTTATATCAATTTTAGCTTTATATAACTGAATTAAATAGACAAGTTAAAATAAGACTATGAAAGAAATTATTGTTGTTTTTTGAAAATTGTGCTGATATTAACATGTGATTCATTATCCATCACCTATGATTATTTACTTATGGATATTTATTAATTATTAATCAATTGATATTTACTAATATTTTTATTAACTGCAAACTACAAATAATATCTATATAGAATATTGATCTATTGACATAGTCACCGAACCGGTAGTAACACTGGTTGAATCCCACCCCTGATCATAGGTGATTTCAATGCTGTAGTAGACATAGAAAAAGACTAAACAATGAAGAAAAAAAAATAAGAAAAAAAGGAAAACATTGCCAAATACATCCCATAAATTAACACAAGAATTCTGTTAGGGATAACATTGTTCACCCTAACTGTTTTAGGTGAAATACTA
>BLBF01013160.1:0-13072 GCA_015471245.1 Laticauda colubrina | reverse complement strand
TTTAGCTTGTCTACCTAACCCTGGTTGGGGAACCCAGGCTTAACAAATTCAACTTTAAAGATATGTGGAGAGAACTTAACAGACAAGAAAGACAATATTCCTTTTTTTCTGAACCCACCTAGTTCCTGGTCTAGGATTGACATGGTGTGGATGGATACAGAGGTAGCAAAAGATACAGAGAAAATAGAGATATTACTGAACATATGGGGAGACCATAATCCATTGTTAGTGAAATGGAAAGGGAGAAGAAAAAGGGGAAGATGGACTTTAAATCAGAGACTATTTAAAGATAAAAATTAGATACAAATGTTAGAAAAAGAATTAAAATTATTACTTAAGGACAATGCGAATCACCAAACAACATTGCAAAACCGATGGGACTCAACCAAAGCATACATCTGAAGCCTAACAATTGCATATGGAGCAAAAAATATAAAGATAAGAAAAGCAACAGATAGAATTACAAGAGAAATTCGAAGAATTGGAATATAAAATGCAGAAAGAACTACAAAATGAAGACATTAAAAAAGAGAGGGAGGTGATCAAACATCAAATAAATTTAACTCTGCAGGATGAAATCTCACAAAATCTTAAGACGGTATGCTAATCAACCTGAGAATTGGTTGGTCCATAAACTGAAAAAAGAGAAGGAGAGGAAAATAATACAAAACAATACATTCTCATCATTCATGATGAGAATGAAACACCAGGCCATCTGGCAGAAGAAAAACAACTTATTGCCCAGAAATATTTTGCAGCATTATACACCCATGATGAGATACCAGAAGAGAAGATTAAACAATATTTGAATGAGAAAAATATACCTACAGTCCCAGAACTTACAAAAAAAATGTTAAATGATGAAATCACATTGACTGAAATGAAAGAGGCAATTAGCAAACAAAAATGTAACAAATCACCAGGAGCAGATGAGATCCCTACAGAATTATATGAGGAAATTCAAATACCATTGGAACAATTAATGTTGGAATTGTATAATGAAACATTAGAACAAGCAAAACTCCCAAACTCATGGATAGAAGCCTACATTACCATTGTCTCAAAAGAGAACACCAATTATCAACAGATAAAAATTATAGACTGATTTCATTACTCAATGTGGACTATAAAATATTCATCACAATAATTGCAGAGAGGGTTAAGAAAATTTTGCATGAATATATCCACTCCGACCAAAATGGATTAGTATCACAAAGACATTTAAGAAATAATATTAGATTGATAATGAATGTATTAGAGTACTATGAGGAATACTCAGACAAGCAATTGGCGCTAATGTTCATGGATGCACAAAAAGCCTTCGACAATTTGAACTGGAAATTTTTTATTAATCAATTACATTTAATGAATTTCAGAGAATTTTTTTTATGGATATGATTAACACTATATATATGTACACCACTCAAACGGCGAAGATAAACGGAGAAATTTAATATATCAAAAGGAGGAAGACAGGTATGTCCCCTATCACCATTATGATTTATTATTGCAGCAGAGATACTTTTAACACAGATTAGAAACAACCAAGAAATAAAAGGTTTCAGAATCAGAACTGAAGAATTTAAAAAACAAGCATTTGCCAATGACATGGCATTCATTTTAGAAGATCTTCTGGAAATAGGACATATTTTATAACAGGAAATTGAAGAATTTGGCAGAGTGGCGGGACTAAAAATAAACAAAAAACAAAGATTCTAACAAAAAATATGGTAAAACAGAAGGAGAATCTGGAGAAGAAATTGGGGATTCAAACAACAAAAAACTGAAGTATCTTGGGGTATGTTTGACAGCTAAATGTTCATTGATAAAAAATAGATAATTACAAGAAATTACCAAAACAAATACAAAAAGATTTGGAAAACTGGGGGAAACTTCAAATAACATTCATAGGTAGAATTGCTACTATTAAGATGAATATGCTACCAAAGATATTATTTCTTTTCCAAACAATTCCAATAAAATTAGGAAAAAACCTTTTTTGAAGAATTAAATAAAACAATTAAAAATTTTATTTGGCAAGGGAAAAAGGCTCAGATAAAACTAAAACTCCTACAGGATAGTAAGGATAAAGGAGGGTTCGGACTTTCATTTTGGGATTTTTATTATCAGGCTACAATAACAACATGGATCAAAGATTGGGTAAACTTAAAAGAACAAAAGAGTGTTAATATTAGAAAGACATGACCTGCAAATTGGTTTGCACGAGTTCATGTGGGAAAGGAAAAATAAATCTCATTCGTATTTCCAAAGGCATCAAATTAGAGACACATTACTAGGGGTCTGGGAAAAATTAAAACAAAACCATTACACAAAGATTCCAATCTGGATGTCAACCATGAAAGCTATGATATATCGAAATGTTTTAGGTTTGAACAAGACAGTGAGTTATAAAGAGTTATTAGATGAACAAGGGAAACTAAAATCCAAGCAGGAATTAATGTTACAAGGAATACAAGTAGATTGGTGGCCATATATACAGATACAATCTAGATATAAAAAAGATATAGAACTATACGGGATACATTCGGATCAACAGGAATTGGATAAAATCTTACAGGGACCAGATAGGAAAATGATTACTAAAATGTACAATTATTTGTTAAGATAAAAACTGGAGGAAGAAACTGTTCAAGAAACAATGATAATCTGGCCAAAAACTTTGGATATAGCATAAATTTGGAAGATTGGGAAAACCTATGGAAAATAAATTATAAGTTAACTCTTATCTGCAACTTACAAGGAGAATTTCTACAAGATGTTTTATCGCTGGCACATACCGCTGAGAGACTCGCAAAAATGTTTCCTAATAATGTTCCTAATAATGTTTCGGCAAGCTGTTGGAAATGTGGATATGAACAGGGCTGTTGGAAATGTGGATATGTGGTAGTCCTGCCCAAAAGTAAAAAAGTATTGGAGGAAAATTAGTAATTGGCTTGAAGAAATCACGAAAGTTAAAATTGAATGGAAACCAGAAATATTTCTGTTGGGAATTCTAAAACAAAAAATTAGTAAAAAATTATTATATATTATACTTCACATATTAAAAGTGGCAAGGCTTGCCTTCGCCCAAAATTGGAAATGCAAAAATACTCTCCCCAACTTCATGATCATAAAAAAACATTTTGGAACGCGCAGAAATGGACAGGCTATCATTGGAACTTAAGAAAAAAAGAGGAATCATAATATTACAAGATTTGGAATTGTTGGTACAATTGGCTAGAAGATAGATATGAAATTAATAAAATAAAGTCAAATAAAAAGGTATGATGTAAACTAGTAACACTACATATAATTAGATTTGTAATATTAATTAGATGAAACTTTGTATTATATGTTTAAAGTAACAACTGTGAATGAATATTTTACACAATTTGAGAGATGTCAGATTGAATGAACACTTTTGCTTAAGTTGTGATAAGTGGAAAGTTTGACTTTACTGTATTTGTATAAATTTGTTTAATAAAGTATTTTTATAATAAAAAATATTTTTTTAAAAAAGTGTTTTCCCCTTCTAAAAACTGGGCAAGAACAGTCTCTGTTCACATTGGCTGAGGTTCCCTGTTCATTCCCTATTATTTCCCAGCAGGGAGATTCCATTGGCACCACAAATACAGAACAATTAATCCCAACAAATCCAGTCCTGGCAAAGGAATCCAATGTGATTCTGCAACAACCAGCCACGCCACTCTTAAACCCTTACTATTTATTTCCCAGCCAGGGAGGGGCTGGCTAGTGTCTCCTTCTGCTTTTCACTGAGAGTTAGTTTATTGCTTTCTTTTGCTCTCTCCTTTCCTCTCTATGCACCCCAAAGGTCCCAAAGGCAGCTGCATCTCTACATTGGACAGAAGGTTCCGCTCTGCCTCTGATCCTGCTTCCTCATCAGAGCCTTCCAAAGGTTCCAAAGCCAGCCCAGGGGGACCTCAACCTCCTCGCCTGACTTTGCTGCTAACTCTGCCATAACAGGGTTACAACAGACATTGAGGGCTTTAATATGGAAAGAGAATTGTCTGAATACATGTTCCAGGTTTCTAATCTCCTCACCTATCACCTGTTCAGCTATCTGAAGAAAAGAGTTTTTCTGTTTGCTTGCATGTTTATTTTCTGGATTGTTGCTTTATTAAATTATGAAGAAAGCTCTTGTTGGAACTGAATGAGTACAACTTTGCTTTAAATCTGACAAAATGCATGAACATTAGAGGGAGAAAGCAATGAACTAGCATACATGACTTATTACCAATACAGTTTGATACTTTTTATGTATGCCTTTAGGACAGCTTATAAATTATGAAGGTGAGATTCTTTAAGAATAAATAAGCAGGGATGTCAAAGCTGTCTGTATCTCTCACAAATGAAAGCAAACATGTATGTCCCAGTATAATGTTGGTTGCAGGATCCAATCTGAGTCAGTCACTGGGACCAGAGGTTTATTTTTCCAAACTTTGGGCTTGTGCTGGAGACCACCCTCAGGGAATTTTTCTAGATTAGAATGTATGCACTGGACTGTTTTATGCATAGTATTTATATGATGCCTAATTGTGTGTGGCTTTTAGTTATTAATTGGGGTGTTGATAGCCAGCTATGCTATTAAGTCATTGATTGTTATTTCTCTGTGCAGCTGTGACTAAGTACTTGGTAAGCTGGTGGTAAATCAGCACCCATTTCCTAGGCTGAGTCAGTGACCAATTCAGATTGGATCACGAAGGGCATCTATATAAGTAGATATTCAAGTGCATAACATTATATGTAGATGTTCAGGCTTGGAATATTGATGTCCATTTGAATACATGGATGTCAGGATGAGGAAGACCCATAAATCATAACAGTATGAATAAATTTGTGCCTATTTGACTATTTTTCCATTTACATGAGTAATAAAGTCTAGTGATGATGTTAATATTCATAATTGCCTGGTTTGATATATGATTTTGTCCATCTTATTTGTTTTGATATGAGTAAAGCATTATTTCCAGAGATACTTCACTTCAATTGGGATAGTTTTCAACAGGCTTTGAATTAAACACAAGCTGCTTTGTAGGTTTGTATGCATCATATTTTATGTCATAGTTTGCAGTAATCCAACCAACACATAACTAAATAATTCAGCAGGATTCATTTATGGAAGAAACTTGTTTATATATAATAATGTAAAGTATGATGCATGTATACAATACCTAGAACCAGAACTCAGAATCCAGAAGTCATAATCACAGAAGCAATATAAACAGAGAAGCAATATATGACAGAGGCTCTATATTTATACAGACCAGTTACCCTAAGCCATGCCCAGGCTCCAAGCCATCTGACATCGGTCACAACAGATGCTGTTTCTTAGTCATCGGTTCCCACTGGCTGACCTGTTACGATGTCTATTCCAATTCATGAACTCTCATACACTGACACTTCTCCCTTCATAACTGGAATAGACATAAAACTGAATAATTTAATATTTTCCCATGGTACACTCCACCCAATGGCTTAATCATTTTTGTCCTCACCCAAACCTTTTAATTCAAATTTTATCTCTGATTGATTAGCAAATTCTTTTTTTGTGACAAATCCTTTGCAATGAAACAAAGATCATCCACAAATGCTAACAAATGAAAATCCCACCTTGTAACTTTATATATGCAACCATCAGCCTTGCAACTGTTGAACCCAAAATCCTTCAATGCTGTATCTAATTCTAAACAGATATTCCAATTCCTAGCTGACTGCTTCAACCCATAAATGGCCTTGTTCAATTTATACACAGTGTTAGGCTTTTTTACTTTCATACCCTGGTGCTTGATTCATGTAAATTTCTTCCTCTAATTCTGCATTGAGGAACGCTGTGCTTATATCAAAATGCCAAATTTTATGGCCATATGCCACTGCCAACCCTAGTGCCAACCTTATGCTTTCATTCTTCATTGTTGGTGTGAATACCTTGTCATAGTGCATGGTTTTTCTCTGTGAAAAACCTTGTGCCACTAATCTTGTTTCATATTGTACCTGGTTGGGTAGTACTTTCTTTTTGTATAACCACTTACCTCCTACGTCTTTGCAACCTTGTGGCAAAGTCATAGATGTGAGCACTTTATGTTCGCCCATGGGTTTCATTTCTTTGTCCATGGCTTCTTTTCATTTTATTTGTTCCTTTTTACACAGGCTATCCTTCAGATTAATTACAGTTCAGTCTTATTGTGTGCTCTGGGCCCATAACATGTCAGAGTTTGCAGCAATCCAACCAGCGCATAAGTAAATAATTCAGCAGGATTCATTTGTAGAAGAAATTTGTTTACATACAATAATATAAAGTATGGTGCATGTATATAATACCTAGAACCAGAACTCAGAATCCAGAAGTCATAATCACAGAAGCAATATAAACAGAGAAGCAATGTATGACAGAGGCTCTATAGTATACAGACCAGTTATCTTAAGCCATGCCCAGGCTCTGAGCCATCTGACATCGGTCACAACAGGTGCTATTTCTTAGACACCAAACAGTTCCCATTGGCTGACCTGTTACCATGTCTATTCCAGTTCATGAACTTTCATACACTGACATATACAATAAAAAGACTCATGTAATTTATTTTGCCTTTATTTATTGATAATCAGTTCCAGTTATCAGGTAATGTCAGCCTCAATGTAAGTACAATTTAAAAGTTATAATTCTATCACAGTGTTACTGATGATATTTGCAGACATCAAAGAAGCTTTTTTATTTTTGCTTCTTTTACCATAAAGTAAAGGTAAAAGTTCCCCTCACGCATATGTGCCAGTCATTTCTGGCTCTAGGGGGTGGTGCTTATCTCCATTACAAAGCCGAAGAGCCAGCGCTGCCCATAGACACCTCCATGGTCATGTAACCAGCATGACTAAATGCCGAAGGTGCACGGAACGTTGTTACCATCCCACCAAAGTGGTCTCTATTTTCTACTTGCATTTTCACACACTTTTGGTCTGGCTGCGGCTGACGTCACCGCTCCTCAGTTGCTCGGGGAGAGCAGGCCACCTCCATGGCCTGCTCACTGTTTTTGCAGCACTTTGCACAGCGTACTTAAATTTAGCACACGTCACAGTGGGGGAGATGGCATCTCCTCCTCCTCCTGGAGCCCACTGCATTGGCTGAAGCTGGGCTGGGCTGGTGTCTCAGGGCAGAGAGAAAGTTGCATGTCTCCCTAAGTGATAGAGGTGCATGCAGCACCCACAAGGGCCGGAAGAAGAGGCAAGTACAGGGGTACTTCTCTCCTTTTCTGGAATAAGGACTGAGTCTCCACCACCGTCGCCCTTACCTTGTTAGGTGAGAAGTGACTAGGAGGGGAGGGCAAGGGGTGGGACCAGCCAGTGGTGGGTTCAGTCAATGGAAGTCACAGCAGGGGAATGAAAGGCCTTCATTTATCTGGGAACCTGAAATGACTCTTGATTTAAATTATATGGTAAAAGGCATCCAAAGAAAAGAAAGAACAACATCAGCAAAAAAAAAAAAAACCCGACCCTCGCCTTTTGGAAATGTTTCAAGAGGGAAGACACACATGAGAGAGTGGGAGGGAGGGAGAGAGGAAGATATGAGAGAGGGGGAAGAAAGAGGGAGAAAAAGAGGGAGAAAAAGAGATGAGAGAATGACAGAGAGTGAGAAAAAGATGAGAGAAACAGGTGAGAGAGAAAGAGGGACATGAGAGAAAGATAGGTGAAAGGGAGAAGGAGAAGAGAGATGAGATAGAAAGAGACAGAGAAAGAGAGGAGAGAGAGAAAGGAGAAAGATAAGAGAGAGAAACATAGTAGAGGGAGAGAGAAAGATGAGAAAAAGAGATGAGAGGGAGATAGACAGGGAGAAAGAGAGACAAAAGAAGAGAGAGATGAGAGAAACAGAAATGAGAGGGAGAGGGGGGAGAAAAAGAAAGAGATGAGAGAGAGAGAGATGAGAAAAAGAGAGAGACACACACAGAGAGATACCTGTTTCCCAGAGAAAAGAAAATACCAGAAGCCAGAAAACCTGAGTAGGCACAACCAACTTGATGTCACTCACTCCCTCCAGTCACATGACACCAACACCCCAACCATGCCTACCCAGGTTTTGTGGCTCCCAGTATTTTATTTTCTTTGGGAAACAGGACTAAATGGCTCTTTGAGTGTTTCAGGTTGCAGACCCCTGCTCTATGATGACATTGTATGCTGGCCCTTCTTCTTGGTCTTCAGCCCAGTTCTTCCCAGTCTAGGGCTTTCCTAAAATCCCCAGGCATCCCTCTGCAAGAGTCACCTTTCTTTGAACCTATATGTATTGGATTTGGAGTGAAACATATCCTTCTGCCTGGCTTTTCACTTCTCTTCTCCCAAAGTGTAGGAAGCCCCCCTCCCCCCAGATTAAAATATTATTTATTCTTAATATTAAAAGAGGCAGGATAGAATATTTCCCCAAAGGAGAAATAGAGAAACATGCTTTTAAATGCAGAAAGCAGCTCCAGTCTTCTTGCTATAGGAAACAACATCCAGCAGATGTCTGAAGTCTTTAGAGATAGATATTTTGTATCCATTAAGAAATCCAGGCCAACCTATTCATAAAGAAAATGCCTTCAGCCTAGCTCCCCCAGAAGGGATTAAAAGTAGAAAAACAAAGACTCCTAAAATCTACATTCCCTACCATTAGAATAGCAAAAGGCACAAAGCTCACCACATTGCACCTCAACCCTGGAGCACCTCAATCAGATCCATAATCTGGATGAATAAAGATCTATCCACTTAGCCATTTGGTCAGCCACCCCAGAAACATAGCTACATTGCCACTGAACATTGTCACTGAAGTTTCTGGAAACCAAATAAACCTTCACATGCAGTAAGCCTTTTATTCCCAGTGCTTTTCTCTCGGCTTGGAACCAGACCGGATTTTTCTTCCTATATAGGTAAGCTTCCAAATAATATTTTCATCACTCTTTTCCCTCTGAGGGCCAGCAATGTGTCTCACCAGTCAGCAACTTTAAAAGCATTTCCTGTCTGAATGGGTCAAAGTCGTAGAGGCTCAAAAATGACAATATTTCTCTGTCTCTTTTTTGTCTATCTCTGTCCTCCCTCTCCCTGTGTGTGTGTGTGTGTGTGTGTGTGTGTCTGTCTGTCTCTATGTCTGTCTCTGTCTCTCTGTGTCTCTGTCTCTCTCTCTCTCTCTCACACACACACACACACACAAACACACAACAGCAGCATATCCTCTGGCAATCCAGAAGGGGGTTCTCATGCAAGGCTTTAGAATCCAACAACCTACTGTATACTGGATTAGGCTAAACAGAATTCTCTCTCCATTTGTCCCACAATAGTCCTGGCTAGCCCCTTCTAAAAGGAATGCTACAATTTAAGGCCATACCTAAGCTGCTTCTCCTCAATTTTTCCTGACTCACTTCAGCTCGCTCAGCAGCAACCTGATCACAAAACCCATATGTCATAAGTTCCCACAAAAAGTATTACATCTCTTTAAAATTTAAATAATGCTTCAGATGGATAAAGCTTCAATCAAATCCCCTCACCAAAACAAGTATATGAAATTTTATTTGAAGAGTGAATAAAACCAAATGTACTCAAAGATCTTCACAGTTTTGATGACTTTTCTATTGCCTCTGTGATTGTAACAAACTTTATATTATATTTCAAGTTCAATTCCATGTTTGGGGAATATCAAAGAATATCTGATTGGTGTGATATGTTGTCTTAGTGATATGATGAATAGGCAGCCAATGAGTTTATGTTCTTCAAATCTACCTATCAGCTTGTTTGAGGTGGCAAAGCTACCATTACTTTGGCCTTCATTCACATCCTCAATTTCTTTTACCGAAGAAGTTTGACCTTTGCTCTCTTTGATGTTAATGGAATATTTCTGTTCTAACAACTGGAACAGAAGTTGTTCTGTTCTCACCAGTATGAAAATGGGTTTAGGAACTAGCTTTATTTTTAAATTCTGCATAACTGGAATAGGTTCAGTTTCTTGACAAAGATTTAATAGTTGTGGTCATGTTAGTCCTGACATTTTTTTGCTTTCAACTTTTACTGGCTTAAAAATAAGAGAGCATTGGAGAGTACAGGGCCATGAAAATCAATTTCTTTGTGCCAGCCCCAGAGAGTTTCATAACTCCATGTTACTCAAATTTTTCCAATGAAAAATCTAATCTTTCATTGCTTTTTAAA
This sequence comes from Laticauda colubrina, assembly GCA_015471245.1. Classification (NCBI taxonomy): domain Eukaryota; kingdom Metazoa; phylum Chordata; class Lepidosauria; order Squamata; family Elapidae; genus Laticauda; species Laticauda colubrina. Next base: position 2,896 of record BLBF01013160.1, on the reverse strand, counting down.
CTATTATTGAATAAAATCAAAGAATTGGAAGACCAAGAAAGTTATGGCTGAGTGGAATTGATGATAGCCTTAAAAAAAAATTAGGCAAGAAGTTTGAACAATAAAAGCAATATATTGCTATAATGGAAGCAACAATGGTTTGTAAGGATAGAAAAATATGGAGACAGATTATGAATGATGTTGATATAAATTAGATCCAATTGTACTTCATTTTTTTTATTTTATATCTTCTATTAAGCTCTTTTGCTTATTTCTGCACTTTACTTTTTCTGCACTTTACATAATATTGTTTATAATATGGATATGGATATATACAGTACGTGTGCTTTTCAATTCTACAATTCTTCACTGATTTCGTAATACAGAACACTGATTGTGTAATACTGAAAATTAATAATAAACTATATATTTGCAGAGTAATTTTCCCAGTGAAGGGGAGATTTCATTCAAAACATTTCCTTCAATGAAATACTTTTTATATATAGATAACAGTGTAAATTTCTAATGGCCGTACTCCTGGAATAATTGTAAAATGATTTGCATTTGGAAAGAAATCCACCATGGATGACATAAACATGCCAGCCCGTGAGTTATTATACAAGCATTATAACAATAGCAATAGCACTTAGACTTATATACCGCTTTATAGTGCTTTACATCCCTCTCAAAGCAGTTTACAGAGTCAGCAATTGCCCCCAACAATTTGGGTCCTCATTTTACCCACTTTGGAAGGATGAAAGGCTGAGTCAACCTTGAGCCTGGTGGGATTTGATCTGCCAAATTGCAGTAGGAATAGCTTGCAGTACTGAACTCTAACCCCTGCACCGCCGAGGCTCATAATTATGCTAGGTAGACGATAAATTCAGCTGTTTAGTTTTGTATTCAAGCACTTAAAAACCTCATGCTTGACACTGCAATGTTAGCATTAAAACTACTTAACACTTCTTAAAGTCTTAATATATAATAAAAGCTATGATTAAACATAACAGCAATAGCACCTAGCTTCACAGAGCTTGACAGCACTCTCTAAGTGGTTTACAGAGTCAGCATATTTTCCCCAACAATCTGGATCCTCATTTTACCAACCTTGGAAGGACGGAAAATTGAGTCAACCTTGAGCTTGGTGGGATTTGAATGGCCAAACCACTGGCAATTGGCAGTTAATACTGCATTCTAACCACTGTGCCACCACAGCTCTTTAATATTGACCTTTTGCAGTTTCTTTTATGATGAACTAAATTTGGACATGAGGAGTCCAGTCTAGATTGTCTGGCCCCAAATTCAAAGACTGTACATATTGTAGGAAGCCCACCCACCCAGAAGAATGAAATATTTTGGGAAATATTAAAAATGCAGGATAAAATATTTCCCCTAAAGGAGAAATAAAAAAATCTTAAGGGAGTCAGAAACCAGCCCGTTTCCCTGCCCCAAGCAGAAGCTGAGAAGACCATCTTTTAGAAATGCAGATTTGGTAATCCGTTCAGTAAGACTCAAGACAGAAACTCAGATAAGCAACAAACAAAAGGTTTACAAAATTAGCTCAAACAAACACCTAGGATTTACATTTCCTCTTTTCCCTATAGAGCCAGCCATGACCCTTCTATCAACTTCATTTTGTCAGCTGTCCCAGAATCACATGCAGTTGGTGGTTCTGCTTCATCAATAAAGAGATTGAAATCAGCTTCCAGTCTCCATTTTATCTCCAGTGCCTTTCTCCCAGCTTGGAACTGAACCAGATGGATTTTCTTTCCAACAATTAGGTGACCCAGATGAAACATCAAGTTAACCTGACCAATAGACTTGGCCTGGGTTAGACCCCACCTTGCCAGCAGCAGACCCATTATGTCTTTGGGTGGGTTCCCCTGGACCTTGGCCATTTGGAGCAAGGGTAGTAAAGGGAGTTTTGAACTGAAAGGCCGCTTGGAAAGAAGATGAGTACCTCTAAATTTTAACTTAACTTTTATTTTAACTTAACTTTTATTTTAACTCAAATTTAACTTAAATTTTAACTTAAGCCCAGGAAAGTCAGGGAAATGTTTATGTGCCTATGTATATGAGTGAAAGGACTCTTCCCCCAATCACAGCTGGATCCTGTTCCCTCTGTGCCTTTCCTAATTGCAGATCTGTTCTACCAACAGAGCCTGGAAAGCCCTGTACGGTGCTGGTACTCAACTGCTTAGGAAAAGCAGCAGGTCCTCTCAGATTCCTGAGGATCTGAAAACTGATGGCTGTGTTAGGAGGTGCTTTTACTTGACTGTGTAGGAGGTGCATGTCCTCCTGGACTCCTTTTTGGTTCAAAAACTGATGGCTGTATTCCCTAGAAAGGGGGTGCCCGTACTCTGTGAGGGAACTCCCAGTCCTCCCAGATTTTTTTTGTCTGAAAACTGATGGCTATGACCCAGATAAGCCAAAGTGAGCCCCATATTAGAAGGGGAACATGGGAAGTTGTAGCTTGAGGGTTGTGACAGGAATCCCCCGAGGAGTTTTGCTCATGGCATGGAAAGAGAAGTGATGCCCCGTCCTGGCTGGTAAGAGGAAGATGTGAGCAAGGAAATTGTGTAAAAGTGGACTTTGCTCAGGGGCAAAGCTGGAAAATCAATTTGGCTAAATAAAGGTACTTTAAAAGAAAAGGGAAATATATAAACAGGAACATTGATTCCCCCCCCCCCCCAATCTTCCTCTGTCTTCCATGCAACCACATAATATGTTTAAGATCTGTGCCTTTCCTAATTTGAGTTAACTGAGATTTATGGCAGGAATGACCAGAAGGTATAAACCTTAAGAGTTCTGTTTTTCCTCTCCTTTTCTCTCTTCCTTGTCTTTGTATGTATGTATATATATATATATATATGTGTGCTGTTCAGCTTCCTTCGGGTATTATCCCACGTCATTGTAG
>BLBF01013159.1:0-10240 GCA_015471245.1 Laticauda colubrina | reverse complement strand
ATATACATATACATATACATATACATATACATATACATATACATATATATATATATATATATATGTTTTCTTAGGTTTTCGCAGGTACTTACATGTGTGCTGTTTAGCTTCCTTCGGGTATTATCCCACGTCATTGTAGTTCTGTTAAAGTTGTAGCAACGTTTCAGCAGAATCTCATCTGCCATCTTCAGGCTTCTGTATGGATATGGGTCTTACAGCTCCTGGTTTTAAATTTGAGGCTGGTCCATTCTGATTGTCCAATGAACACATGTCCAGGCTCCCAACCAATCAGAATGGACCAGCCTCAAATTTAAAACCAGGAGCTGTAAGACCCATATCCATACAGAAGCCTGATGATGGAAGATGAGATTCTGCTGAAACGTTGCTAAAGAACACACACACACACACACACACACACACACACACACACACACATATATATATATATAATATATACAGCAAAGGATGCTGGTGATGAACATTTCGTGTCTTCAGATTTGTACCATTCTATTTGTTCTTAAAGTACAGACAACAGCCTTGTTCTGTGTGAGCTCCCAGCTAAAGTGGCATTTTCAGTAATTACATGCAAATGAAACTCAGCAGAGTAACTCACATTCCTTCACAAACTCATAGTGAAAATGATGCCAAGAACTGAAAGAGAAGGAAGGAAAATCCCAAATTCTTTTTTTTTCTACTAGAGTTTCCTTTCTACTAGATTCATTAACAACTTCAAAGAAAAGTGGATGATGTGTGCAACATAATATTATTTCCTCTGCTTCAACCAGAAAGCAACTCGCTTTGCCAAATGTAGCTTACTGGCATAGACATTCTGGTGTAGAGGTCATCTCAGGACAGAGAAGTAAGGACAGATGCCTCCTAGGGAGAAAAAGAATAAATATGCAAAACTGGATTATGCCATGACTGTATTTTTCACATCACTATATTATGAAATCATGCAAAACAAACAAACCAGCGATAGTATAACATTTCTATTGGGAAAAAAATGGAGACTTTAAATATCCAGGATTACCTGAACGATCTAGTCTCAACCAGCCTGACTTCTAGTCTAATCCAGCCTAAAAAAGTATAAGGAATTCATCTTGCAAGATATGGAGGAAAAATTGGGGAAATTATTTAATGTTTGCCAGTTATCAAGGATTGGGGGGGGGGGGGAGATTGGCCGTTTCAGCATTGTAGATCTTTGGGTTTTTTTATGTTGTTATTTTTATTTTTAAAACAGTTTGAAAAGCCAAAAGCAAGGGACAGAAGAATAGTTCATTTACCGTACTAAAAGGGCTCTTAACGTTCATTTCTTACTTTCAAAATTTTTCCCCAGTTACTTCCTAGAGTAACTTGTGGCATCATCATTATCTGAATTATTTTTTTTGGTTATTAGTCAAAGTTGAATTATTGGTCCAATATATAGACATCCATGAAGTTTTCTTGGCATCATATACATAAGAAATTTGCCACTGCTTTATTCTGGTATGTCCCCATATGATGCTCCTCAGATTGCAAGGCACTGTCTTGACCCGAATGACATGCACAAACTCAGGGGGAGTTTTAAAGACTTTATTGAGACACTTTTTGTCATGTTCTCTGGGGCCTATTCAGAGGTGGTATTCAGGAGGTTCTGACCAGTTCTGGAGAACCGGTAGAGGAAATTTCGAGTAGTTCAGAGAAATGGCAAATCCCACCTCTGACTTGCCCTGCCTCCATCTATTCTCTCCCTCCTGAGTCCCAGCTGATTGGCTGGGTCTTCTTTTGTTGCCCTGCACAGGAGAACGGAGCTGGAAAGTGTAGTAGCATGGGAAATCAAGAGACAGGAGACCAGCGTAACTTCAGCTCTTTATTCAAGGTATAGATCTGTATAACCCTTAGCGAGCCACAGCAGCTCTTCTTATAGAGCTAGCTGGTGGCTCTTACCCAATGACAGCTTTCTGAATCTCCCACAATCGGTTCATCCAATCACGGGAGATTCCTTACTAACCAATCACCATTGTGTGTCTCGGCCAATCACAGTGTAGTTCATTTCAGCCAATCAGGCTAGGGTATTACAAGAATGTTAATATGTAACACCCCTCCCCTCTTGTTATGGTCCATCCTATGTGACATAGTCACGTAGGTAGGCAGGGCTTCTTACGTGCCTACTTGACCTGCGCAGTTCAGTTACTGCGTGGTCTTCAGCCAGTTTGGAAGGGATCTTCATTGTTCCCGCTCTTCTCTATGGAACTGCCTGGGAGGGTGAGTCAGGCCTTTCACCACAACTCCCACCCGGTCTACTGGGTTCAGTCGAGTTGTCGGCTTCTTTCTTCCCGGCCGGTCTTTCCGGGCTGGTTGAGCTGGCTTGATTGTTCCTTCCAGATGAGGTTCTGAGTGGGTGGTCTTCCTCTGGTACCCTTCGGCTGCCTTCATTTTCCGGTGAGTATTGTTGGTTTCTTCTTTTATTTAGCGGTGTTTGTATTTCTGGTTCGGTTTGCGTTGGTTGGGCATGTTCGGCTTGTCGTTGTCTTGTAGTCGTATTTTCTCTTTCTTTTTGATGATTTTTTGGGATTTCCCCCCCTCTAGTTTTTTTATTAGAGTCTGTTTGCGAGTTTTGTGGGTTTTTGGTGCTGTTTAAATTATTCTTGATCGTATTTGGTCGACATGCTGTTTCCAGTTTCTTCTGTCCTCTGTTTCCAGCCGGTATGACCGGGGGCCTGTTACTTGGGTTATTGTAGCGGGTACCCATAGTGGGTCCCCTGAAATTTTTTTAGCATAGATCGTGTCTCCCAGATTAAATGCCCGGTACCGGCTGGATGAGTCTGGAGGTTTTTCTGGATTGTAAGTCAGGTGAAGTCTGTCTAGATGGGATTGGAGTTTTCTTCCCATCAGGAGTTCTGCTAGGCTTTTATTGGTTTTGGCACTTGATGTTATGTGCTGTATTGTTAATAGTTTATTTATTTTGTCGTGTATGTTACCAGTGTCTATCTTTTCTAAAGCTTCTTTGGTGTATCTGACCATTTGCTCTGCCCACCTGTTCGCTGCTGGATGAACGGGTACTGTCAATGCGTGTCGGATTCTCCATTCTGTGAGGAATTGCTCGAATGCCAATGCCGTAAATTGTAGCCCGTTGTCAGATACTATCAAGTCAGGTAGGCCGTGGGTGGCAAAAAGTATGTTTAGTTGTTTTGTAACCGCCTCCGTCGTGGTAGATCGCATTAGGCTTACCTCCAACCAGTTGGAGTAAGCGTCTACTGCGATCAAGAAAGTGTGCCCTTTTGTGGGTCCCGCAAAGTCTATATGGACCCTTGACCATGGTCCCCTTGGTGTTTCTCACTGCAGGGCTGGTGCTTCAGGCGGGTTTGGTCTGGATTGCTGACATTTGTCACATGTAGCCACCCAGGTTTCAATGGTTCTGTCTATCCCTGGCCACCATACGTAGCTTCTGGATAGGGATTTCATTTTCACAATGCCCGGGTGTCCCTCATGCAACATGTATAATATTTTGTTTTGTAAGCTCTCTGGAACTACCACTCTATCGCCCCATAGTATACATCCCTTTTGGGAGGATAATTCAGTTTGCTGGTTTCAGAAGGGTTTAAACTGGTCACTGCTTTCTGTTTCCTCTCATCCTTTTACCGCCCAGTTCAAAACTCGTGGCAGTTTGCCATCTTTGCTCGTCTCTCTCGCAATGTCTGACGTGGTTGTTGGTAGGTTGGGCAATGTCTCTATTTGCAGGGTGGATGTGGTGGGTGCAGGGTCATCTTCATAATCTGTTAAGGGGCAATGGCTTAGTGCGTCAGCATGTGAGATGCATTTCCCTGGGCGATGTATTAGTTGGTAGGTATAGGCGGCAAGGAACTCAGACCACCTTGTCATCTGGGGAGACAGTATGTTGTGGGTGGCCTTGTTCCCCGCCAGGATCCCCAGTGGTGGTTTATGGTCGGTGATGAGGGTGAAGTCCCTACCGTATAATTACTCATGAAACCACTTGATGCCGGTAACCACTGCAAGTGCCTCCTTGTCAAGCTGGCTATAATTTCTTTCTGCCTTTGATAGTTTTCGAGAAGTAAGCAATCGGTGCTTCTCTCCCATCTGGCAGGGTATGGCTTAGTATAGCTCCAATGCCGAATGGAGAGGTGTCGCAGGTTACCTTAGTGGTAGGGTCTCACTGTACTGAATGAGGACTGATTGTGATGTGAGGAGGTCTTTTATATTCCGGAAGGGGGCCTCTTCCCGCTTGTCCCAGGACCAAATGGACGTCTTGTCAAGCAACCTATGCAGAGGTTCTGCTGTTGTTGCTTTCTATGGCAAAAAGATATTGTAGAAATTGATTAGTCCCAGAAAGGCTTGTAATTCTGCCTGTTTTTGAGGTGTTGGGGCTTCCTTTATTGCTTTTATTTTTTTGTGGGGAAGGTGGATTCCGTCTTTGTCCATCAGATATCCCAGGAACTCAACCTTTTCAGTGCATAACTGGCACTTTTCTTTTTTAACTTTAAGTCCTGCATTTTTAATTTTTTGTAGGACTACTCTGAGTCGGCTTCTCAATTGTCTTTTGTCTTTGGCTGCTACCAAAACGTCATCAAAATATGGCATGACTCCATTAATTCCTTGGAGTAACCATTCCATTAGACTCTGGAACACCCCTGGTGTCACACTGACTCTGAATTGGAGCCTTTTGCACCGGAAAGCGCCCCTGTGGGTCATGATAGTTTGTGCTTCCGCAGTCTCAGCATCGACGGGCAACTGTTGATATGCTTGCACCAAGTCGAGGTTCGCAAAGACTTTTCCTCCCCCGAGTGAGTGTAGGAGGTGCTGTACCATCAGGACTGGGTATGCACTTTGTTTCAGTGCGTTGTTAAGTGTCAGTTTATAGTCCCCACAAATTCTCACAGACATGCCTGGTTTGATTGGGGTGACTATTGGGGTCTCCCAGCGTGCATGATCTATTGGTTCCAGGACCCCTTGTGCGATGGGCTTATCTAATTGTTCATCTATTTTTGGTTTGAGGGTGAATGGAACTCGTCTTGGTTTGAACCATATTGGGGCAATATTGGAGTTCAAGCTAAATGATAGTGGAGACCTCCGGTACTTGCCTAATTGTCATTGAACACTTCTTGGAATTCCTTCATCAGCTCCTCTTCCCAGTCTGTTTCCTCAACATGGTTGATGCCCCTCACCTCGATCCCTAATGGCGCAAACCATTCCAGACCTAGCAGTCTCTGGCAGTCTCTGTCGACAATAGTGAGTGGAAGTACTTTTCCATGTCTTTTGAAGGTTACATGGAAGTATCCAATTCATATTACAGGGATTCTGTTCCTCTGATAGTCTTTAAGGGTGAGTCTCTGGTTCTCCAGCTCTTGTTTCTGTAAGCTGGGCACTAACCTCTTAATTGTGTCCCAGGACACCATGGAGAGGTATGATTCCAGAGTCCACCTCCATTCTGCACGGCCTGCCTTCGATGCTGACCTGCACGTGTACTTTTCTTGCATCTGAGTTTTCTGAATGGCCGATTGTGACCATTTGATGGGTTTCTTCCCATTGTCTGGTCTTGCTGATCTGCTTGCTTCGGTTTTCGCGGTTCCATCGGTCCTCTGTGAATCTGTCTCGGTTTCTGGGAGGCGTGTTGTTGCATCGTCTTGGGCTGGAGTTCCGTTTGTTTTGGCAGACCTTGGCAATATGCCCCTGTTTTTCACAGTACCGGCAAATGGCGTCTAAAAACTGGCACTCAGAACAGGGGTGGTTGCCGTCGCAACCAGCACAATGGAAGCCGGACTTACGACTTCTCCTCCAGTCTCGCTCTGCTTGCAATCTGTGGATCTCCTCTTCCTCATCGTCGGTGTTGGGTGATAAATCGATGTCCTCGTGGTGCACCGTTGTTGCTTTGTGACCAGTTTCAGTTTGTTTTTTGGGGATGTGTTAATCTCTGATGTTGTTGGCCAGTTCCTTGTGTTCATTAGTCGCATCTTGGCTGCTGATTTCTTCATGGCTTCAGCTTTGGTGGCTTCAGCAATGGCTTTGGTAACTGTAATGTCTGCATGAGCCATTAGCCTGTTCTGGAGCACGGGGTCTCTGAGACCGAGAAACACGCGGTCCCTCAGAGCCTCGTCCATGTCTGAAAAGCCACACGTACCTCCGATGTTCCTCAATGCTGCCACGAAATCCCCGATGCTCTCTCTGTCCTTTTGATCCAACGGTAGAATTCGTGTCGCCGGATCAGGTTTGGCACGGCTGGGGCATAATGATTCTGAAGTAATCAATCTAGATCTGGCCAAGTCATCTCCTTCACGTCCTCTGGCTTGGTCAATGCTTTGGCCATCTTGAATATGGCTGGTCTGTAATGGGTCAGGAACACAGCTCTCTTTCGGTGGTCATTTGCATCCTTGAGATTGTTGCTCTCGAGGAACATAAGGAATCTATCGATGTAAGATTCCCAGTCCTCAGTTGCCTGTTCGAATGGTGTGGATGGCAAGTTGCTGCTGGCCATCTCGTCGGTTGTTCAGCTCGGTTGCCACTTGCCCGATGGGTCTCTTTGTCTCAGCATCCCACCTTCATCGCCAGTGTAGAAGCGCGGGAGATCAGGAGACAGGAGACCAGTGTAACTTCAGCTCTTTATTCAAGGTATAGATCTGTATAGCCCTTAGCGAGCCATGGCAGCTCTTCTTATAGATCTAGCCAGTGGCTCTTACCCAATGACAGCTTTCTGAATACCGAACCCATTTGGTGTTTGGCTCACCTGCCTGCCTGGGCTCTAGGCTGTCCTTTATTCTCTGCTTTTAGGCCCTGTCACACTGGCCGATGGATGCAAAATGTTTGTAAAAAGGACACAGCGGACGAGAAAAATGTTCCATCCGTTGTTATCCACTCTCAAAAGGGGCAAAAATTTGCATAACCAGAGCGGATAACACGGAAAGGAACGGATGGGGGGAGGATGCAGGGCGGATGGAAAGCAGATGCGGAACGGAAGCCTAGTGGATGGAAGCGGATGAGAGCGGATAGGTCCCCTCTGCAAATGTTTTTTCCGTTTTTATGCTTTGTTTGCGAGCTGCATCCGCTTTCATCCTTTCTCCGTCCATGCTACTAACGCTGCACATCCGTTCCATGTCTGTTCCGCTTCCTCCCTGCGTCCATTTACCACTGGAGCGGATTTGAGTTGCGTGGATGCACAGCAGATGCCTAGCGGATATAGCGGATGCGTAACGGATTACAACGGATGCAGAACGGATGCCTAGTGGATGCAGAATGGACACGTTGGATACATTTTCTGCTCAAAAGTTTTGAGCAGCTCAAAACTTTTTGAGCAGATGAAATGTCAATAGACGGATGCTGGACGGATAGAGAGGAAGCAAAACGGAGGCAGTGAGTACAGAACGGAAGCATCGCATTAACCAACGGATGGCAAGTGTTTTTCTCTGTTTTACATCCTCTTTCCATCCGTTGGTGCAGTGTGACATGGGCTTTACCCTCTTCAGCTGCTTTGCGCAGTACAGCTGAGGTTGAAAAAGCAGGAAATGAGGATTTTCAAATGCTGCACACCCGAGGCAGCGCTTGTTAGCTGTCCAGGTGACACAGTTGATGATTTCTTGCAAATGCTGCCCTCCCTGCCCACTTACTCCTTACCTGGCATACGAGCCATCCAACTTGCCTGGTTTGGTATGTTGCTATTTTTCCCTTTTTCCCCATGACCATCAGCTGTCCTTGTATTTCTTGCTTTCTAGCTAATCTAAAAGCAGAGCCGAACCTTTCTTAGGACTGAAGCTTTTCATTGGAAACTCAGGTAGCCAACTGTAGATAGATAGATCTCTAAGTTAATCTGTGATTCTGTGAGCAACTCAATCTGCCTGCCTGCTTTGCCTGATTTTGGGTAAAAGTTGCTTTTTTTGAATAAAAAAATCAATATTTACATCAATATTTATAATATTTACATACAAGCCATGCCCACCCATCACATGACCACAAAGCCATGCCCAGTCAGCAAGCCCTGCCCACTCAGTCACATGACCACCAAGCCAACCCACAAATTAGGCCACATCACAAAACCAGTTGTTAAGAAATTTAAATCCCACCCCGACGTTACTCCATATGTCAGACTAAGTAGGCATCTGCTGATGTAACTCATTAGGAGGGGCGAGGCTGCCTCCTCACAAGTAGCATTACTGACCTCTGTTGCACCTCATTGCACATATTCTGACCTAGCTCCCCAAACACGACAAGCCCTCTGAAGTTAAATCAATGATTCCTTTATTAGGAGTGCCAGCAGCAAAAAGTTTATCTCTCACCACAGGCTAACAAGTCTATCCAGCAAGAAGATGAATAGTTGTCTGCCACATCTATTAATCTCTGCCTTCTGTGTTTTATCCCCAGAGCTATGGTGGGGCTTTGTTAGCAGTGGTGACTCTTCATTTCCAAGAATTGACCCACAGATTTCTACTGCTGTCCTCTCCTTTGTCTTCTGTGTGCTTGTGTGTCAAGCACTGGACCAGCTGTTCCTCTTCTTTCTCATCAGCCACCTCCAGACCTGGGAGCTCTTGACTCTCCATCTGACGGCTAACAGATGGCCCAGGCTCTACCTCTGTTTTTCTCTCTCTGCCAGCTCCATTTCGTCTTCCCCCTCAAAGCTCTCAGGTTGCCTTGATGCTATCCTGACTCCCACACCTCCTCCTCATCTGATTCGACTGTTGGAGGGTCAATGGCCAACAAGCCACAACAGTGCATACTGATATCCAGTGGAGGAAGCATTCTTCTTCATCCCTGCTGACTGACTGCAGCTATGATCCTTCTCCATTTCATGCTTCTGATTGAGTCTCAGAGCCCTCCAGCTGCATCTTCATCTCTTCCCTTTGCTCTCCAGTAGGCCTTTGTCCAGTTGTTCCCCTGATGGCCCATCCAAGATTCCTGGCCTCTCCTTTTCCTCTGGCCTGGTCATTCCCTGATCAGAGACCACAACATATTCCTGACCCTCCTCTGCACCCCCTCCAAAGTTCTCATAGTCTGTTGTTCCTCATTGTCTAAGCTGGCATCCAGGAAGAGGGACATGGGACATATGTTTTTACTTTTTCAGCAATACCTTTAAGTGTTAGAAGTCCATGGGCGGCAAAACATAGTTAAAATAAGGGAAAAAAATCTTCAGATCTGCTATATCATAGCACAGGTTCTCCTTTCTTCAAAGTTTGGGAGCTCAAAATATATTTTTTTCCAGTTTCTTCTCATTTTGCAAAACTCCATCTGTTATGGGGGATCTGAAGACAGTTCATTATTCATTAGAATGCTTTTATACTGGTATACAAGATTAGGAAATCTAGTGGGCCTGGTGGATAAGGCACCAGGCTATCAACCAAGAGACTAGTTTATAGTTCTGCCTTAGGTATGAGCTGGCTTTGAGTCAGTTATTCTGTCTTCAGCCCAAGCCACCTCACAGGTGGGAAGATAGGAGAAACAAGTATGCTGATTGCTTTGCTTATTTATAAAAAATAATAAAGGTGGGATAATAAATAAACCTGTATAATCAGAATTTTGAATTCCATATAATATTATTGATCTTCAAACCATAAAGACAGACAGACAAAGGGATGGCTAATTATCCATAGAGCTCTACAAAAATAAAGATTTATGGCTCTGTATTATACTATTACTGTATTTCTTAATCACTTTCTAGATGAGATAATTTGGAAATGTCATTAGTATTTGTATATTTGGTTCACAACTAAATGAAAAACAGCCAAGCTAAAATGAATATTTTCAAATTTGTGGAGTCAGTATATTTAAAATTCTTTGTAGAAGCATGATCGAATCTTCCTAAAAGTTTTAACACTGTAACAAAACTATTCTTCTAATGGAGAGGTCAGACTGCCTTCACATCGAAGGGTCCATCTCATTGTTCTCAACAAGCTTTTTTAAAATGCTGAGATGAGTAGAAGAGCTTTTGAAGATCATTTAAAGATTATTTCAATAGAAGGCAGGCTGGGAGATCTGTCATATATATCAAAATACTTTGTCATACCAATAAACTGGAGTGGATTAGATAATGTCTGGCTACTTTGAAAGTTTTTAGGTTAGGGCTTGCTGCTGAGCCATATAACTAGAAATAGTTGAATAATAGTAGAATATAATAAAATATAGGAAGATGGTGATAGACATATATATGTGAACAGAACTTATTGCTTGTTACAAAAGTTTTCTTCAAGGCCATTACCATTAAAATAGAATGGAATAATAGAATAGAATAGAATAGAATAGAATAGAATAGAATAGAATAGAA
>BLBF01013158.1:0-28760 GCA_015471245.1 Laticauda colubrina | reverse complement strand
CAGTAATCAGGGATCATCAAAGCCAGAGAGAGCAAGCTGTAGACTTGTTACTTTTATAGTGTTTTCATAACCACTCCCTTAATTAATATTCCACAGTTAAAGCTGCAGACACTTTAACATACACAACTATGATTCATAGTTATTATTTCACCTAAACCAGTTAGGGTAAACAATGTTATCCCTAACAGACTGTACAACAAGCTGATGGTGGAGCTCAGGAGCGAAGACACTCGGGTGTTCCAGAACTTCATGAGGATGCCTCCAGCCATGTTTGACGAAGTTGTGCAGCACCTGACACCCAGGATGAGCAAGACAAACACCAACTTCCCACCCAGCCTGGAACCTGGGCTCAAGGTGGCACCCACTCTGCACCACCTGGCCTCAGGAACCACCTACAGGAGCATGCAGTACGGCTGGAGGGTGCCACCCAGCACCATCAGCTTTGTGGTCAGAGAAGTGGTGCAGGCCATCATTGAAGAGTACATGGAGGAGCTCCTCCAGTGCCCCTCCACTGAAGAAGGCTGGAAGAAAGTTGAAGAGCAGTGGTGTCAGAGGTGGAACTTCCCCCACACCGTTGGAGCCATAGATGGCAAGCACGTGGCCTGCAAAGCGCCAGCCAAGTCGGGGTCCACTTATTTCAACTACAAGGGCTTCTTCAGCATCATCCTCTTTGCCATGGTCGATGCTGACTACAAGTTCATGTACTTCGATGCTTCAGGCAATGGCTCATCTTCCGATGCCCAGGTATACAACGCCAGTGACCTCAAGGAGGGGCTGGAAAGCAACCTCATGGTGGGCTTCCCAGATCCAGACCCGCTGCCCAACGACACACAAGATGTGCCCTACTTCATTGTGGGGGATGAAGCCTTCTCCCTCACAACCTACCTCATGAAGCCTTACACCTCCAAATACCTCACCCGTGAAGAGAGGATCTTCAACTACAGGCTGTTCAGGGCAAGGCGGGTGGTGGAGAACGTCTTTGGCATCCTGGCCAACAGGTTCCAGGTACTTCTCACCAACATGCAGCATAGCCCAGAGACCATGAGGAGGATCGTGGAAGCTTGTTGCATCCTGCACAATCTCATGCGCACCCGCTACCCAGTCTTACAGAACAGGCTTGTGGACTGTGAACAAGGCAATGGGGACATGGAGGCTGGGGAATGGAGGCAAGGGCAAAACCTGATCGACATTCAGGATGTGCAAGGCCCCAACAGAGCCTCACGTGAGGCGAAGAAGCAGCGCAACCTCCTGAAACACTGGTGCAACTCTCCAGCTGGAGCAGTGGAGTGGCAAGACAGGATGGTAAATGCTTGATGGATGCTTCCTTCAGCCTGTCTCATCACACGGATGAGATTGGGCCATGTATGTTGAGTGGCCCTACAATGAACAGGGCATTTAATAAAGAGTTGTGTTCATGTTGACATGTGTGGATGATTGATCATATTGTTATTAATAATAAAGGGCCATAGGTGTGGCACCTGGGAGGGTGGACCATACAGTCCCACTATGCTTGCACTGGAGGTTTATCTATCCCACAGCTATTACCCATCCGAAAGGTATCCCTGCCCATCCCACAGGTATTACCCATCCCAAAGGTATCCCTGCCCATCCCACTGCTATCCTTTCCCATCCCACAAGCATGCAAAGGCTTAAACCATTTCTAAAAGTTTCCAGGAAAACTTTATTAAAAAAAAGAAATGAAGCAAGTGTGTGAATCAAAAATAGACTTTATTAACAACAAGCTATAAGACAAAAATGTGTCTCTGGCATTCCTCTTGGTCGCTCAGTCTCAGGGGTGAAGGGTGCAGGTGCTGTGGAGGTGGCTGGTGCTGCAGTGCTTGTCATCAGCTCCTCCAGAAGCAGAAGCAGCAGAAGCGTCAGCCCCTGAAGAGCGAGCCCGTGCTGCAGAAGCCCCAGCAGAACCAGAGTGAGGGCCAGGGGGCGGGATGGTAGCCCTGTCCCTCTTCCCAGGGCTGGCAGCAGATGGCTGAGGCTTGCTGTGCTTCCGCATGGTTGTGCGGTTGCTGGCTGGCAGGGAGACTGGCAGGAACCAAGGCTGGCAGTGAGGCAGGCACCAAGGCAGACAGTAAGGCTGGCAGCAAGGCTGGTAGGCACCAATGCAGGCAGGGCAGGCAAGGCAGTCGATGTGTCCGGCAGCAGGTCTTTCCTCTGAATGGCGACCTGCTTCTGAGCTGCTTCCGTTATATCCTCATGGCTGATGCAATGCATCCTCCCCGTATGCACAATTAACGCCAGGCATCCGCTAGGCTTCCGCTCTGCATCCAGTGTGCATCCGCTTTATCCGTTCGGCATCCGCTCTGCATCCGCTGTATCCGTTCTGTGTCTGCTTCACTGAGGCCCCCCGGAAGCCTTGCGGATGTGCCATCTGCTCCAATCCGCTTCCATCCACTGGGCTTCCGTTCCGGATCCGCTCTGCATCCGGCCTGTGTCCTCCCCGCATCCGTGTTATCCGCTCCGGTTATGCAAATTTTTGCCCCTTTTGAGAGCGGATAACAACGGATGGAACATTTTGCTCGTCCGCTGTGTCCTTTTTGCATCCGTTGGCCAGTGTGACATGGGCTTTAAATAATCCAAATGACAGACATACGATAGCAGAACAATCAAAGAACACCTCTATCACAATTAACTACTTTAACCAAACTTCTGTACCATTCAGTCCAATGATATCAGTCAGCCTTGCATTTCCGATCAGCATGCATGAGATTACACTCTGCAGCCATTGCTCTCATGGGATCTTCTGCTATATATCATGTCCAAATGATCACTTTGGTAGCATATGCTGCCATCCATTTTATTCAGAGGAACATCTTGTGAATTTTAATCACAATTTATGACCTGCTATTACGTGCTGATGCACAAAAGAAAAGCACGGGTTGATGCTTGTTCTATGAAAATGTCAAGAGGCAGCGTTTCATAACCACATATGTGTGATATGAGGTAAAATATTATCAGGTACTTCACATTGTCAAATAAGATAAAATAAAATATCATTTTATATTATGAAATTATATTCTATCCATTCATATTAAGATTAAGACTTTATTTAAGCTATTTTTCCAAAGTACCTCATTCATTTCTTCTGTTGAAATTCCTGTAATTGGGTATTTGTTCAGCTACTATTTAAGAAATAATGCAATTGCCACCTCTATTGTTCTACTGTCAAAGGGATGATTACATTATTTGACTTTTTCTTGAAAAAGAAATCTTGCTTCTTGGCAAAATCAGACACAACCAGAAATTTATATTGCTGTCTTGGCTGTATAAATAAATAACCAGAACATTAATTAGGAAAAATTAATGTTATATTATTATAGGAATATTTCATATAACTGCTAATAGAAAAGTTGTCAATTTGCTAAGCTGAAATTCAATAGGTCAGGCACGTGAACATAAGTATTAAACTTTTTGCTAGCAGGTTAAAATATCTTTTAAGAGTAATATCATTCATTCCAAAATTGTGTGGTGTGTGTGTGTGTGTGTATATATATGTGTGTGGTTTATGCTTTTCATAAAATATTAGAGAAAGGCAGCATACTGAACATTTTCAGTCTGTGCTACTTCTGAAGGAAAATGGAACTAGTGCACTGAGAAGGGAAATAAGGAATTTTTACTTGACACCTAAACAGATTTTCTGTGTGGTCAAGATACTTGATATTTATTTGCAGAGATTTCTGATTTAAGTCCTGTTTACCTTTTAAGTAAGCATTAAAATCATACACTTACATTTAATGTGTACTAAATAGGGTAATTTCCATTAATTATTTTTGAATTTCTACCTACATAGTATATATGAATCTAAATGTAAATTATTGGGATACAACAGTTTAGAAATGTGTTAAAAATTCTTGTTCCAATCTTATTCCATTATCTTATATTACCAAAATGTAGAAGGAGCAAAATATACATTTATACTCAGAAGAATACTGTTCCGTCCGGAAAAACGCGAGGTAGACCGGGTTCCAACAACAAGTCTTTATTTATAGTACAGTTGCAAAATGGAACATTGGCTCAAGCCGCGACAGCCCTTTTATACTTTTCTGTCTGCCGGCTTGTAGCCAATGACATTCATTTGATTTTGCCGCCTTTGTGCGACTTTGGGGATTGGTTCTTTTTGAACCTATCCCCATTAGTTTTAGTGACCAATCAGAATGGGTTATTTGGATTCTACTATTTATATACAGAACACCCCTCCCCTCTTAGTTCAGTCCTACGTGGTGACGTAGTCACGCAGGTAGGTGGGGCTTCTCTTGACTCGACTGGACTTGCGCGGTTTATTATTGTTGGAGACTTCGACCAGTTCGGATGGTGTTGCTGTGTCTTCTGTCCTTCTCCATGGAACCGTCTGGAAGGGTGAGTCAGCCATTTTACTTCCGCCTGAGTTTCTTAGGCTGGTGGTTTTGCCGCTCCCTCCCGTTTCCTCCGGGCAGGTCGAGCTGGCCTGGCTGGCCCCTTCGGATGGACTCTTCTTGCAACTTTCTTCAAACAGTGAGTCTTTTATTTGCTCTTTTTGATAGTTATTGTTTTCGGAGTTTAATTTAAACGGTTCTTTATTGATTTCTCGCATTTCCCCCCCCCTCTTTGGTTTGAATTTCGTCGTGTTTTTCTATGTGTGGTTGTGTGTTTGCATTTCGTTCTATGTTTCGGGAGCGAAGCTGGTCTATGTGCCGCTTCCATTCCCTGCCATCGTCTACCATTAGTCGGTAGGATTTGGGGCCTGTTATTTGTGTAATTTGTCCGGGTAGCCATAATGGGTCCCCAGTAAAATTTTTAGCATAAACTAAGTCGCCTATTGCAAAGGTCCTGCATCGGGTGGAGGAGTCGGGGGGGTTTTCTGGTGTGAAATTTGGGTGCAATCTATCTAGATGCGACCTTAGTTTCCTTCCCATCAGTAATTCTGCTGGGGTTTTGTTGGTTGTGGTACTGGGTGTGATATGTTGGAGGGTGAGAAATCGATTTATTTTATTTTGGACATCCCCAGTGTCTATTTTTTCTAAACCCTCCTTGGTAAACCTGACCATTCTCTCTGCCCTACCGTTTGCAGCCAGGTGGGCCAGCGCGGTTAGGGCATGTCTTATACCTAGGGAGGCTAGGTATTGCTCGAATTGGAGACTGTTTAATTGTGGCCAGTTGTCGGACACTAGGATGTCCGGTAGGCCATGGGTTGCAAAGAGTTTGTCAAGTTGTTTTATAACGGTTTCTGTTGTCGTAGATGGCATAATTTTTACCTCCAGCCAATTAGAGTATGCATCCATGACAATTAGAAACGTATGCCCCTTGGTAGGACCCGCAAAATCAACGTGGATTCGTGACCAGGGGCCTCTTGGGGTTTCCCAGTCTCTTATGGGTGCTTTTGGCGGGGACGGGCTGATTCTTTGGCATTTATTGCACGAGTTTACCCAGTATTCTATGTCTCTATCTATACCCGGCCACCAAACGTAGCTTCTAGCAAGGCTTTTCATTTTAACTATCCCTGGGTGGCCTTCGTGAAGCATACCCAGTACTTTGGTTTGTAATTTGTTAGGAATAATTACCCGATCACCCCACAATAAACAACCTTTTTGGATTGAGAGTTCAGTTTGTCTGGTCCGGAAAGGTTTAAAGTTCTCAGTTTTTTGGTTTTCCGGCCAGCCTTTACCTACCCAGTTAAGTACGCGGGCAGTCAATGGGTCTTTTGCGGTGGCTCTGGCGACATCATTCGCAGATATGGGTAGATCGGGGCAAGTCTCTATTTGCAATGCTGTCATCATTGGTGCTGGGTCTTCCTCTGTTGATGGCAATGGTGCTCTGCTCAAAGCGTCTGCATGGGAAATTTGTTTCCCTGGGCGATGTGTCAGGGTATAGGAATAGGCTGCCAGGAACTCTGACCATCTAGTCATTCGTGGGGACAGAATATTTGGTGTAGGTTTGTTTCCCGCCAAAATTCCTAGTAGCGGTTTGTGATCTGTTACGATTTGAAAAGTTCTTCCATATAGGTACTCGTGGAAGCGTTTCACTCTGGCGCCAATTGCTAGAGCTTCTCTGTCCAATTGGCTGTAATTATGCTCGGCTTTGGACAGGGTCTTAGAATAGTATGCGATGGGTGCCTCTCTCCCATCAGGCAATTGGTGGCTCAGGATGGCACCGACTCCGAATGGCGAGGCATCGCAGGTCACCATCAATGGCAGTGTGTTGCTAAACTGGATAAGAATGGTATTTGATGTTAATAAGACTTTTATTCCTTGGAAAGCTTTTTTTTCTCTAAGCCCCCATGTCCAAATTGTTTTCTGGACCAGTAATCGATGCAATGGTTCCGCTATTGTGGCTTTTTGGGGTAGGAACACATTATAAAAGTTTATCAGTCCCAAAAATGCTTACAGCTCAGTTTTATTCTTTGGTTCTGGTGCGTCTTTTATAGCTCTTACTTTTTTTTCGGTGGGGTGTATGCCCTCTCCATCAATTAAATATCCTAAGAACTCGATGCGATCAGTCATTAGGCAGCACTTTTCTTTCTTTACTTTAAGGCCAGATTCTCTGAATTTATTTAGGACCTCTTTAAGTCTTTTCTTTAGTTGTGTTGCATCTTTGGCTGAAATTAGGACGTCGTCAAAGTATGGCATGACCCCTCTTATGCCATTTAACAGGCGTTCCATGAGGCTCTGGAAAACGCCTGGGGCTATGCTTACTCCAAATTGGAGCCTGTTACATTTGAATGCCCCTTTGTGAGTCACTATTGTTTGTGCTTCCGCCGTTAAGGGGTCTACTGGGAGCTGTTGGTATGCCTGTGCCAGGTCTAGTTTGGCGAAAACCTTTCCTCCCCCAAGAGAGTGCAGTAGGTGTTGCACAACTGGCACCGGGTACGCGCTCTGTTGCAACGCGTGGTTCAGGGTAGCCTTGTAGTCGCCACAGATTCGAACCGACCTGTCTGGCTTAATTGGTGTCACAATTTGTGTTTCCCATTTAGCATGGTCGACCGGTTCTAAAACCCCTTGATCTATTAATTTATTTAGTTGTTCCTCTATTTTTTCTTTTAAAGCAAAAGGGACCCGTCTGGCCTTTAGTCTTTTAGGGGTTATCTGTGGGTCTAAACTAAACGAAATGGGGGTTCCCCAATACCTGCCGAGGGAGCCGTCGAAGACGTCCTGGAATTCTCGGATCAGGTCTTCTTCCCAGTCAGTTGCGGCCACCCGGTCTACTCCGGTCATCCCGATGCCCAATGGTGCGAACCATTCGATACCCAGGAGGCTTGTTCGATCTCGGTCAACTATGGTTAGTGGTAGTACTGCGACATGTTGCCTGTAAGCGATTCGAAAATGTCCCAGGCCGATTACAGGAATTCAGTTTCCCTGATAATCTTTGAGGGTTAGTTTTTGTTTCTGGAGTTCCTTAATTCTTATGTCAGGAATTAGTTTTTTGAGGGTGTCCCACGACACCATGGATAGGAACGATCCAGAATCAACTTCCATCTCGCAGGGGCTGTCTTTGATTTTTACAACTATTTTTACTTTCTTCCCGCTTTCCGTCTGAGCGCTTCCGATAGTGAAAGTTTGGTATGCTTTCTCCCGGTTAGTGGCTTGCCTGTTTCGCTGCCACTTTCTCTCAGAGAGTCTTGGCTCAGGCTTTGCTGGGGAGTCGTTTTGTCTCTTTGGGCTGTAATTCTTTTTGTTTCTGCAGACTTTCTCGATATGCCCCCTTTTCTTGCATGCTCTGCAAATGGCATCGAGGAATCTGCAATCGGCTCGGGAATGGTTTCCCCCGCAGCCAGCACATTCCCGCCGACTTCTATTTTCGCACCCTTTCTTGTTAGCGTATAGGCAGTGGATTTCGTCGTCTTCCTCCCCGGATTCTGATGTCTCTTTGAGTTCTTCGTAATGAGTGGTTGTGGGAGGTTATTTTTTTCCTCTGGCCAGGCTTTTTTCATTGTTACTTGCATTCATTTGTTTCATCTTATCTGCCGATTTTTTTGGCAGCTTCAGCAGATGAGGCTTCTGCAATAGCTTCGGCTACTGATATGTTGGGTTTGTTCAGTAACTTGCTCTGTATGGTTGAGTCTCTTAACCCCAATATCACTCGATCCCGCATCGCTTCATCTAAGTTAAGAAACTCACACGCTCCCCCTATTTGGCGTAGTACAAAATCAGCGATGGTTTCACCTTCTTTCTGGTCTCTCTGATAAAACTCATGCCACTTTATCAAGTTTGACACTACTGGTGCATAGTGGGCCTTTAATGTTCTTTGGAGCTCGGTCCACATCAGTTGTTTGACATATCGGGGCTTTGCCAAAGCCTTGGCCATTTTAAAAATCGCGGGCCCACAGTGTGTCAAGAAGACGGCTCTTTTTCATTGGTCTGAGATTTCCTCCATCTCATTGCTCTCTAGGTACATCTGGAAACGGTCTACGTAAGATTCCCAATCTTCTTCATTGGGGTTGAAGGGTGCGGGCGGCGCATTGTTTCCAGCCATTTCTCTTTGTCTGGCTTGTCTCTCACCGCGTGCTCCAACTCGCGTTTAGGATGATCCCATCCTCGTCGCCAGTGTTCCGTCCGGAAAAACGCGAGGTAGACTGGGTTCCAACAACAAGTCTTTGTTTATAGTACAGTTGCAAAATGGAACATTGGCTCAAGCCGCGACAGCCCTTTTATACTTTTCTGTCTGCCGGCTTGTAGCCAATGACATTCATTTGATTTTGCCGCCTTTGTGCGACTTTGGGGATTGGTTCTTTTTGAACCTATCCCCATTAGTTTTTAGTGACCAATCAGAATGAGTTATTTGGATTCTACTATTTATATACAGAACAAATACCATATATACTCGCATATAAGCCAATCTCATGTATAAGCCGACCCTTAAAAAACTTCCCCAAAATGAGGAATTTTGCAAAAACTCGTATATAAGCTGACCCCCAAATACCATGGTGTGTTGTTTGGACTAATAACAAAAAAGTATCAATATGCAATGCACTGATGAAGATTCATTATCAAAGCATTTATGTAGGAAACAATATTAAGTTAATTACCCGGTATGTAAAGACTCTGATGTTGTACATGATGATCGCAAACACGAAAGTGGTCACGTGAATGACTAACCAATCACGGCGTGTTATGATCTGGTGATAGAAAAAGCAAAATGGAGGCACCCAGAGTAAAAAAAATGTGCTTAATTAGATGTAATTATGTTGCATTTTATTTGAGATACAGTTAAAATTAATATTGAAATTGAGTTGTAGTTTGTCGGAATTAACTTTATTTAGTGCAGTCTCAATTTTTATGGCTGTATGTATGACTGAATGGTAATGTCGATGATATTGCGTGATCTGAGAAGTGGCATCATGTCAGTTCGTTTGTGTGATTTATGCGCGTATAAGCCAACCCCCTAATTTGATTTTAAAAAAAATTGAGTTTTAGAGTCGGTTTATATGCGAGTATATATAGTATATGTGGTACTATTATACCTAATATAACATTAGACCATAAAATAGAGGTCCTCAGTATATTTATAAGCCTCTGTTTTTTCTATGATTTCCAAAACAAATGAAATAACCTCATCAAAAGGCCTTTAGAATCTTTAATAACAAATGAATAAAACAATGTCATTGTAATACATATAGATCCAAAATGACCTCTGTTGCTATATTTTGATGTCAGGGATACCCAATAGCAATTTATGATAGGATCTGAAATGCATTTAAATCCTTTGGTTTAAATTTGGTTTGGGCAATAAAATTTGGAGGCCTAATTAAGAGCACTCAGTAAACTGTACACTATTGGTTGGTAGACAAAGAGCTTCACACCTTAGGGGATAAAACTGGCCAGTCAATATGGGCATTGATAGAATGCTGTGATGGGAATAGCAATAAAGGTGAAATAGGAAGATGTTACTACCCCCAGGGGTCAATACTTATTGCAACACCTGAGACCAATTCAAGCAAATACAATTCATTTTTTTTAAAGAAAATATGTTGCAGCTTTAGAACATTACAGACTATATTGCAAAATACAGCTACAATGTTAATGAAAGACAAGACCATTAAGCTCAGATGAAATGTGTTTTTATTTCAAGAATGATAAGAGTGTAAATCAAAGGAAAATCACAAATGTGCTTTTTTATTCCTTGTGGTAACTTAGGATAATAAGGTAGTTTTGATGATATTACAATGAATTGAGACAATTAACACTGAGGAAAGTTGTAGGATCCAACAAGAAGAGTGGAAATTACATCTTTACACTTTACAGTTTTATGTATTTGTTTTGAAGGCAAGTAAGTCACTTAAATGAAACACAATAATTTCTAGGATTAGTTATAAGATATAAATATAATATTCACAATATTTATACAAAATATTCTATGTTAGTAACCACAAGTCATTAGGATTCCTATATTTCTGTAGTCTCACTTCAATAAAGTCTTAATAAGGCTAAGTAAAGGTTTGCTTGTGCTGCATTTTTTCATATCCCTTTGAGGCCTTTTAATGTGGTGACAGACAATTTTAATCTGGATTGCAAAATAGCAGCATGCTTCAAAAATAATATAAATCAGTGACTTTCAAAAGCTCTTCTGAAAGAACATTGCTAAACTCTTATATCCATTTCAAGTGACACCAATGGTGACAACATTCCATATTCTACTGTATTAGCTGACATGGCGGTTATTGCTTCTTTTTTTCTCATTGAAATAGGATGAAAATCAGATGTTATTGCTGAAAGATTTGGGGGAGGGGAAACATAAGCATCAATGAAAAAAATGATGTTTTCTCTAAAACAGACTAAGAAATAGACTAAGAAAGCTTTGTATTCAAGAATAGTCAAAGAGCCATATATTTGGACATGCTTGACTAAAAATGTATAAAATTAAGTCAGATGGACTAATTAAAAAACAGTTAAGATCAAGATTTTGTATTATATAGATAAAGCTATGGGTTTGGAGAGTTTGGGTGATAAACCGCTAAGATTGATTGAGAACATATACTGTACAGTAATACCATACTAAAATTTATGAACTCTAGACTCTCCAAAGATCTTGATATTCTTCATTGCACAAACTTGTGTTCAACAAACAATGGCTAGGTTATGTCCAGAATTAGTTAATATGAAAGAATAGGGCAAGCTGCCATTCAAAAGTATCCTTAGACATGAGGCAACTCTGCCCATTATGTAATGGAAACCCAGCCACAAACAAGGTCCCTATAATGTCAATTATCTACATTTTCTTCTTTTCAACCATAGTTAAATCTGATGTGTTATGTGATAACATTTTATTTATTTGTATTTGAAAATCCTACAATATTTTAACTTCCTCATTTTGAGGACTTTTTCAACTGTATGTTCTCATTAATTTTTCATTACTGGCACATAATAATTTTTACAGATGTTCCTGTAAATCATTCTGGAGACTGTCTTATGTTGCTGTATATATTCAACTTGTGTAATCTTCCATGAGCTGAGAATATGATCCACTGTTTCTTCTGCTTCTTTGCACAGTCTGTGCTTTGAACATTTGATGATTTTCAGTTCTATTTGATTGCATTATTATTATTACAACTCATTAGTATTGAAACAGTGGTTATGACATTATTCTTTAATTAAAGTTTAATCTATGATTAAGATCTCCTTAAATGAGAATATACAGTAAACTTACCCATTTTGATGATTTTTAAATAATAAATAATAAGCCAAAATTGGCCCACAATTTTCTATTTCAAATACCTTTATTCAGTTTAGAATATCCAATATCTTCATTGGTTTCAAATAATTTTTTAAAGTATTCAAAGTAATCCTTTAATATGTCTGTTTTGCAGGTTATAGTGCTATATACCAACATCTTTCCAATGGGTATATAAAATTATAATTAGTCTACAACACTTGAAATTCTTTGGCAAGTTGAGAATAACTATGTTGCTTAAAAAATTTAGACTTGTAATTCCATCTTGGGAAATTAATTGGGAAAGACTCCCTAACATATTTCTGAGATGAAATTCCTTTTGTGTTTTCTGAGGTTGTTGCTTAAATGTTTTTCAAATCACATAATTTATGCTTCTAGATTTTCTTCTAATTTGATATGCTGTGTCAGTAATTTATTTTTTTTTAATTTCATGGGTTTATTTAATTTGCTTTTCAGTCACTTTTATAGATTGCAATTTTTAGACTTTAATTATAACAATTTCTTCTCATCTTAATAAAAATTATTTTTAATATTTATTGATAATGTTTTATTAAAGGAAACAGAACTTCTAGTTCTGGAAAATTTCTATTATTTTATTTAGAAATGATTTTTTTGGTTTTCTTCAATTCTTACTCTTAGCAGAAGTGCCTGTATGCATACACTTGTAAGCTATGTATTAGAATTCCTGGACAAAAGTAATGGGTTATATTGCAGATAATAATATTTGATTAGCATTGAACATAATGTGCTGCTTTCATATAACTTATTGATTGACGGATATTGCCCCTGTTAATACATTTGTATACATTTAATAAATTTAATAAATGTATACATTTGTTGCTATAGATTCATTTTAGTATTACATTTATGAGGTTAGTATCAATGTAAACTTTGTAATACAACACAACCTAGCAGCCTCAGGCACTCTTTTCCCCCAATGCATACTGGCTGTCATAGATTTCTGAGAAACAGACAGCTAAACCAAGAATATAATTGGGCTAAGGAAATACTCTCAGGGTGTAGAAGAATGATCACCTGGCAAATAGAGCTTATGATTGATACAGTGTCTAAGAACAACAGGAACCTAAGCTGTCAAGAGTGAAAAGTCTGCCTGCACTATCCAGTGAGGCAGAAATAAGAGTGGGGGTGATTGTGAATGGTTATGAAAGGTAATGAAAAATAACAATGAAATATGGCTAGGGAAGTGACAAGAGTGGAGATAAAATGATAGAAGGGAGAATGCCGAGAGTAATAGGTTCAGCTTCAAACTGATAGTTGGAAGACTTCTTTAATGTTCTTGGTGTTTTCTACTCTTATATGTTGATTGATGGTAAATGGCATTCTTATTTTGCCCTGTCTCTCTTCACTTCAAGAGGCTATTTTTACTGTCCTTTGAAAATCTGAAATATATTTCACAGGAAAAAAAGAGGTTCAGAACATTAGTTCATTCAGAATGGCATTGATACTTTATTGGGGGGAGGGGAGAATGTTAAAAAATTTGAAAATGAATTTTTTTTCCCATCCTTCTTGTGGTATCTAAGATGCTTAAAGCTGAATGCAAAATGCTTGTTTCTGAGGATCTTTCACAATTTATTTCATCTTAACCAACTGGGGTTGTGGTTTTTTTTATTTACTGCAGAATAACACATAAAGAAGTATGCATGATAGTAAGAGAGAATAAGAAATAAAAAATCTGGTTTTTCCTCAGTTTTGTGGGAAATAGTTTTCTCTATTCAATGTAAAGTTGTAGAAAATAATACAGAGTAGCAGAATTTATGAATAATCATACATTAATCAGATGAACAGCTTGCACTGCAGTACATCAAATATCTCAGCCTTTCAATTCTATTTAACAATAGTAATAGAAAGCAGCTATTTTGAAAGAAAATAATTGAAAGGTGCAGTGAAGCAGCTAGTAGAATGGCTAAGTGTTTTCTACATAAATGGCTTCTATACTGTGCAGAAAAAATATCAGGACAATATAAGCTTTCATCCTGATTGCAGTCTTGCTTTCTAAGATTGTGAATGTCAAATTTCAATTTCCAAAAGATAAACTACATTTTGTATATTTAGAAGTACAAAAAAAATATAAACTGTTATATTATGGGCTGTATAAAGAGTATAAAGAGTATATTTTATTTTCACCTATTAAATGTTCTATTCTTTCTATTCAAACAGAATAGTAAAATAAAAGTATATAAGATGGAGGGATCAAAATGTTGTGCGTCTGTCTGTCCATCATAGGAGAAGTCTCCAAATGTATAGAGAACAGGATCAGTTTGGTAGGAAGAAACCCACAAGAGAATTAATGAGTTTAAAAATTGAATAACTCTGATTTGGGCTCTCTTGCGGGGTGGGGGAGAAAAGTTTGTCTGCTTCTTTTCTTAAGGCCCTGTCACACTGGCCGATGGATGCAAAACGTTTGTAAAAAGGACACAGCGGACGAGAAAAATGTTCCATCCGTTGTTATCTGCTCTCAAAAGGGGTAAAAATTTGCATAACCAAAGCAGACAACACAGAAAGGAATGGACGGGGGTAGGACGTAGGGCGGATGGAAAGCGGATGGTTCATGGAAGCCTAGCAGATGGAAGCGGATGGGAGCGGATAGCACATCCATAAGGCTTCCGGGGGACCGCAGCAAAGCGGATGCAGAATGGAAAGAGCGGATGCAGAGCAGATGCCGAGCGGATGAAGAGGATGCAGAGCGGATGCTGAGCGGATGAAGCGGATGCAGAGCGGAAGCCTAGCGGATGCCTAGCATTCACTGCGCATGCGGGGAGGATGCATTGCGTCAGCCCTGCGGATATAAAGGGAAGCAGCTCCTGCTGGTGCTTACTCTGCTGATGCTGCTTCTGGTGGTGGTGCTTCTGCTGATGCTGCTTCTGGTGCTGGGGCTTCTGCTGGTGCTTACTCTGCTGAAGCTGCTCCTGGTGCTGGGGCTTCTGCTGGGGCTTACTCTGCTAGCGCTGTTCCTGGTGCTGGTGCTTCTGCTGGTGCTTACTCTGCTGGCACTGCTCCTTGTCCTACTGGTCCTGCTGGTGCTCCTGGTCCTGCTGGTGCTCCTGGTCCTGCTGGTGCTTCTGGTCCTGCTGGTACTGCTGGTGCTGCTGGTGCTGCTGGTGCTGCTGGTGCTGCTGGTGCTGCTGGTGCTGCTGGTCCTGCTTTTTCTGCTATTGTTGTTGCTGCTGGTGGTGTGGAGGAGCAGCCCCTACAACCTCAAAGCCTCTCTGATGAGGGCCCATATGGCCCTGCCAAAGGGAGGAAGAGGCAGATGCGTGAACGGCAGAGGAGGCAATACAACATAGAAGAGGAACATGAGGAGGAGGTGCTGGAGTGGCTGAGGGAGAACGAGTATCTATGGTGGAAGGGACACAGGCTCTATCGCGACACCAAAAGGAAGCAGGCTGCTTGGAGAGAGAAGGCAGAGAGCCTGGGCTCCACTTCGGAGGTCCTCCTCGGCTGGTGGAAGCACATGCACACCTGGTACGGGAAGCTGCACCTCAAGAAATCTGGCCAAGCCGCGGTCAAGCTGACAGACAGAGAGACCTACGTGATGGCCAAGTGAAGCTTCTTGGAGGGTGAGATCCGCCACCGAGGGGCAGCCCCTCTCACAACCCTCTCTCTCAGACAGCCTGCTGAGAGCCAGTCCTCTTCTGGCAAAGAGTCAGCTCCTGTCTCCAGGCAGGTTTCTGTAGAGCGTCCCAGGACAGAGAGCCCCCCAACAGCTGCACTACCCATGGCGGAGCACGTGGAGGACCCCCTGATGCCGTGGGAGAAAGGAGATGGCACTTCCACCACAGTCCAACCCACATCCACCCCCAGCTCCACCTCCACAGAAAGGCAGAGAGGCAAACCGGAGGGGCACTGTTCTGCTGGAGATAAGAGACATCATCAGGAGCAGCATAGATCTCCTCTATCAGCTGGTACAGACCGACGCCCCATCCTCCAACCACAAGCCTTTCCTCACCTATGTCAACCAGACCCTCATGAACATTGCGGAACCCCAGTACCAGGTGATGAAGGACAGGATCACCGATCTTCTGCACAACCCTCCAGACCCAGCTGAACCTGCTCCCACCCAATCCAGGTCTGTTCCTCCACTCCAGGTGATGTCACTGCCCTTCCAAGACTTTCCACAGGCCCTACCCTACCAAGGCTATGGCTACCAGGAGGTCCAGCAGCACAGGCAGCCCTTCCCAGTCCTGGCACAGGTACATTGGATACCACCGACACCACTGATGCCACCAATGCCACCCACGCCACCGATGCCACCCACGCCACCGATGCCACTGATGCCAGTCCTCACCCAGCTGCAGACCAGACAGATCCACTACACTGTTCCTTCCTTCACCCCACAGCCATGCCCGGCCTCAGTACATCTGTCATCGGTATTGGGGCTGACACCCCATGTCATGAAGGAAGGGGCTCTTAACATAACGGGGCTGAACCAGCTGTCTGAGAGCTTCCTCAACACACATATCCCCTGTTGTCCTCTCAGGGCCAGGCACCCCAGTGGTGCTTCAGACCAGCACTCCAGCAGCAGCCACCTCCACAGCACCTGGACCCTTCACCCCTGAGACTGGGCACGCCTCAGAGTGACCAAGAAGAGTGCCAGAGACTGGGTGGCTACCTGTTGATTTTATTTTTGCTTTGGACACTTGACTTGGGTCATTTTTCCTTTACAGCTTGTTATTAATAAAGATTGTCTTTGCTTCACCGACTTGCTTCATTTATTTTAGTAAATAAAGTCTTGGTGGAAACTTTAGAAATGGTTTAAGTCTTTGCTTGCTTGTGGGATGGGTTAAGATAGCAGTGGGATGGGCAGGGATACTTTTGGGATGGGTAATAGCTGTGGGATGGGCAGGGATACCTTTGGGATGGGTAATAGCTGTGGGATGGGTAAGGATAGCAGTGGGATAGATAAGCCTCCAGTGCAAGCATAGTGGGACTGTATGGTCCACCCTCCCTGGTGCCACACCTATGGCCCTTTATTATCAATAATAATGTAATAATCATCCACACATGTCAACACAAACACAACTCTTTATTAAACGCCCTGTTCATTGTAGGCCTACCCAACATACATGGCCCAATCTCATCAGTGTGATGAGACAGGCTGAAGGAAGCACCCATTAATCATCTATCATCCTGTCTTGCCACTCCACTGCTCCAGCTGGGGAGTTGCACCAGTGTCTCAGGAGGTTGCGCTGCTTCTTCCCTTCACGTGAAGCTCTGTTGGGGCCTTGCACATCCTTAGTGTCTATCAGGTTTCGCCCTTGCCTCCATTCCCCAGGCTTCATGCCCCTATTGCCTTGTTGGAGGTCCACAAGCCTGTTCTGCAAGATTGGGTAGCGGGTGCGCATGAGATTGTGCAGGATGCAACAAGCTTCCATGATCCTCCTCACGGTCTGTGGGTGATGCTGCATGGTGGTGAGAAGTACCTGGAACCTGTTGGCCAGCATGCCAAAGGCGTTCTCCACCACCCACCTTGCCCTGGACAGCCTGTAGTTGAAGATCCTCTCTTCATGGATGAGGAATCTGGAAGTTTAGGGCTTCATGAGGTAGGTTCTGATGGAGAAGGCGTCATCCCCCACGATGAAGTAGGGCACATCTTGCGTGTCGTTGGGCAGGGGGTGTGGATCTGGGAAGCCCATGATGAGGTTGCATTCCAGCCCCTCCTTGAGGTCACTGGCGTTGTATACCTGGGCATCTGAAGATGACCCGTTGCCTGAAGCATCGATGTACATGAACTTGTAGTCAGCATCGACCATGGCGAAGAGGATGATGCTGAAGAAGCCCTTGTAGTTGTGATAAGTGGAGCCCGACTTGGCTGGCGCTTTGCAGGCCACATGCTTGCCATCTATGGTTCCAACGGTGTGGGGGAAGTTCCACCTCTGATACCACTGCTCTGCAACTTTCTTCCATCCTTTTTCAGTGGAGGGGCACTGGAGGAGCTCCTGCAGGTATTCTTCGATGATGGCCTGCACCACTTCTCTGACCACAATGCTGATGGTGTTGTGTGGCACCCTCCAGCCGTACTGCATGCTCCTGTAGGTGGTCCCTGAGGCCAGGTGGCGCAGAGTCAATGCCACCTTGAGCCCAGGTTCCAGGCTGGGCGGGAAGTTGGTGTTTGTCTTGGTCAACCTAGGTGTCAGGTGCTGCACAACTTCGTCAACCATGGCTGGAGGCATCCTCATGAAGTTCTGGAATGTACGAGTGTCTTCGTTCCTCAGCTCCACCATCAGCTTGTTGTACAATCCGTCCTCTGCTCTTCTTTCGATCCATCTTCGGACCCAGACTCTTCTTGGCTGCCTCCTTTTCTTCCTGTAGAACAGTTGAAAGAGCCTATAGATGGCTTCGCACTGTTGCAAAACGATGGTGGCTAAAAAGGAGTGTGTTACAATCCATGGTGGACATCAATGGATGCTGTGGAAGAGCAAGAGCCAGATGAAGGCTGCAGAGGTCTGCACAGCAGGGCTGCTGGAGTGAAAGTGAGATCCAGGTGAGTTGCTCCCCCTTTTTGTAGGAAATATAGGTTTTCCACTAGGTGTCCTTTTGCATCCTCTAGGCATCCTCTAGACATCCTTAATATCCGAGATAGGTCCCCCCTGCTAATGTTTTTTCTGTTTTAAATGCTTTGTGTGCGAGCTGCATCCGCTTTCATCCTTTCTCCGTCCGTGCTACTAATGCTGCATGTCCGTTCCGTGTCCGTTTCGCTTCCTCCCTGTGTCCGCTTTCCGCTGGAGCAGATTTGAGTTGCGCGGATGCACAGTGGATGCCTAGTGGATATAGCGGACGCGTAACGGATGATGACTGATGTAGAATGGATGTTCCCCGTATGCGTAGCGGATGTAGAACAGACGCGTTGGATACATTTTCTGCTCAAAACGTTTTGAGCAGCTCAAAACCTTTTGAGCTGATGGAACCTCAGTCAACGGATGCTGGACGGATAGAGAGGAAGAAAAACGGACGCAGTGAGTACAGAACGGATGCATCGCGTTAACCAACAGATGCCAAGTTTTTCTCTCCGTTTTACATCCTCTTTCCATCCGTTGGTGCAGTGTGACATGGACTTAAATCATGGATAAGGGTTAAATTGCAGTAATAAATGTGAGGCTTTTATTTATAATTATTATTAACTACCTCTTTTTTACCTATACAGCTGACCTGATTTACCTATGAGCAGGTATTTCTAGTTAGACTAAGTACCAATTATATTGGAGGGAGCAAGGCTTTGGTTGAAACCTGAACTAAACACAAATAATAATACCTATTTTTCAGCAACCCTAACCATATACAGGTACAGATTAACAGAGTTGAAAGAGATCTTATAGGTCATCTAGTCCAACCTCATGCCCAAGCTGAGACTCTACACCATATTTTTACCGATAGCAGTCCAGTCTCTTCTTGAAAGCTTCTAGTGATGAAGCTCCAACAACTTCTGAAGGCAAGCTGTTCCATTGGCTGATTGCTGTCACTGTCAGCAATTTCTCATTTTTTCCAGGTTGAATCTCTCCTTTTTCAGTTCCCATCCATTATTCTTTGTCTGGCCTTCAGGTGCTTGGAAAATGGCTTGACCCCTCCTCTCTGTGGCAGCCCTTCAAATATTGGAACATTGCTATCGTATCTTCCCTGGTCCTTCTATTCATTAGACTAGCCTTGCCCATTTCATTTTGGCTGCTGTTCTCTGTATTCTTTCTACAATCTCAATATCTTTTTTATAGTGTGGTGACCAAAAGTGGATACAGTATTCTAGGTGTGGTCTTACTAAAGCTTTATAGAGTGGTATTAGTACCTCACTTGATCTTGATTGTTAATGCAATTTATGATTGAATTGTCTTTTTTGGTTGCCACTGCACACTATTGGCCCATATTTAGTTGGTTGTCCACTAAGACTCCAAGATCCCTCTCACAGTTATTACTATTTAGCCTGGTTTCACCAAGTCTGTCTAAATATAACACTTTACTTTTCTCTACATTGAATTTCATTTTGTTAGATAAGGCCTAGTATTCAAGTCTGTCAAGATCCATCTGTATATTCCATATTAGTATGTACGTGTGTGTGCATGCCTTTGACTCAGGTTTTGACTCCTGCTGATTTCCCAAGACAAGTCTCTGCTGTTTTCTTGACAGGTCAAAAATAGTGGTTTGGACGTGGTTTCTTTGCTCTGAGAGAGAACAACCCAACCAAGCTGACTTTATACCTAAAGTGGGACTAGAAGGCACAGTCTCCCAGTTCCTGTTTTAATATTTGAACCAAACTGGCTTCTACGGACCATGCAGGTACATTTTACTTTGTCCAGTTGATTAGTTACTGTATTTCAAAACAGAGTTATTGTAAAATTATCACTTTAAGATAGAATATATCTTTCTTTCTAAGCTCTGATTCCAGACTAGAACAGAATAGAATAACAGAATTGGAAGGGACCCTGGAAGTTCAATCCCTTAGTCCTGCTCAGGCAGGAAACTCTATACCATTTCAGACAAATAGTTGTCCAAGCTCTTCTTTACAACTTGCAGTGTTGGAGCATTCACAACCTCTGGAGGCAAATTATTCCACTGTTAATTGTTCTAACTGTCAGGAAATCTTAGTTCTAGATTGCTTCTCTCTTGATTAGTTTCCATCCATTGTTTCTTGTCCTGCCTTCAGGTGCTTTGTAGAATAGCTTGACTCCCTCTTCTTTTTGACAACCACTAAGTTAATGGAACACTGCTCTCAAGTTGTTCCTAGTCCTTCTTTATACAGCATGTTATTAGTGTAATTTTTAAAGAAATATTAACAGTTATTTCATTTTTAAAGGAAACTAATTATGGAAAGGAGTACAAATATATCTTCTATTCTCCTTTTGATTAATATGTACAAAAGATCAATAGGATTTCAACTTTTTAAAAAATTAATATAGCAATTAATATTGTTAAGATTACCTAAAAATTCAGTTTTTAATCAAAGATAAAGTTACAATGCCCGGTATTGTAGGGGAAAATGCAAGCAAGAAAAGAAAGGATCCAAATATTATTCTACAGAGTGATGGTATTGACACAATTTTATTGGCAAAAAAGGGGATCCAATTTCCAGGTTCATTACCCAAAACAACATAGAAATTTGAAACAAGAAAACATTTTAGAGCTTCAAGTATATAGATCAAGCTATAATTCATATACCACATTCCCCTATGGATTCTGAGGATAAGAGAAAAGGGAAAGAGAAAAGCAATTTTTCTGCCCACTTGATTGATGGTCTATTTGACCTCTGTAATGCCCTCTTGCCATCACCTTTTAAATACCATCTGTTCTTTTTCTGAAGAGGGTGATGGGAACGAGTCACTTGGAGACAGCAATTGATTATAAAAGCATTAATCAAAGACATAGATTATCTGCAGCATGACACTATTGTAGTTAAGCAATTTCACCTCAAATGTGATTGGAAAGGTTAATCCTGTTCCTCAAGCCTTATTTAGATTTTTTTAAAAAAAATCTGGCTACTTCTGAACTGATGCAACAAACAGGAAGTGAAAAAAATGTCAACCTGCATTGTAACATCTAGTCACTTTGTATTTATTAGGATGGTCTAATACGCTGTTAAAAAACCCTTGAGTCTCCAAGAAAAAGGGATAAATACACAGATACCAACAGTACTATAGGTAATTTTCTTTTATTTATCCTATGTTTAAGACTGCCCTGGCTATGAATATATAAATCCTCTATAAGAAACATAAGCTAATTAAAACATTTAAAAATGGGCATTGAGCTGTATCCTTTACTGAGTAAATGAAAATTTGAATTTAATTGGGGCGGGGATTTTTTTGTTCATCTGCTTTATTTTTGGAGGTCATTCCAAGTGCCTTCCTATCCTAAGCAAAACATTTATTGAATAGGGTACACTGAATAGTGTAGAATTTAAAAAAAAAAATATGGCAAAGACAAAGTGGCCAGCCATGAGTGATAAATGAAGGAGATTATTATTACATGAAGGACACTTTTCATGCACATAAGGGCATAAGTCTTTTAAAAAGTTAAAAATAACAAGTGAATGTTCAAGTGGCAACACCTCAAGCCACAATTATGATCAGCTTACGAAACCAAAGAAGATACCTTTCTTTTATGATTGATCATCCCAAAAGAAAATTGATTTTAAAATAAAACAGATGAACAGGTACTACTTTAACTGAGGAAAGCCAAAGAGTGCTACAGTTCAGAAAATGATTATGACAGTGATGAGGCTAGCTTAGCATAATTGTAAACTGAACCACTATCACTCCTTCCTTCAGATGTTGTTTATCTTAGTGATGTATGTCTTCATTCCTTCACCAAATTCAATTAAATCCCCCAAATATATTAAATACTCCAATTGTTAAATAAAGTTGAATTTAGCTACTTTGACATTTTCATGTAAATGGAAAGCATATTATTATACAATATTCAGATTTTAACACAAAATATACTAATTTAGCCGCAGTTTGGCAGGTATGACAATTACCTAATTGTGATACAGCAAAAAGTGAATTGGCTCCAACCTAATAGGCCTAAATCAATGCAATTTAACTTTTTAAAAACCTTTGTCTATATAGTCCCATGGCATAACTGATCAGTGTTATTTAGTAACTCTATAATTACTTTTGAAGTTCATTAGGAAAATAAATTAAGCACTAGATAATTTTGAACTGATAACTAGAGCCAGGATATAACAGATGGAACACTTTCTTTCATAGACAAAGTATTAGTTCAGTCTCTATACACAGACTGGCTTTCATAAACTCTCTATATGTTACCAAAAGAAACAAAAATCCAACCCTTAAATTAATGTTAAAGAAGATATTCGGATTGGTGTAAGAGTTAAAGACAATAGACTAAAAATAAAAGTTCCAGTTCAGTTCTGAACTGAAGAAACTTCTTGGATGAAAAGCATAACATTTTCAAGAAAAAATACAAAGAAAGTCGAATTGCCTTTGGAATAATCATGACCTGGATATTTGAGAATCTATAGATAACTAGAAATGGGAAGATCATGAGTTTGAGCCTCCCCAAAGTATAAAGCCTTTTGCAACACATTGGGCTACTCATTTTTTCTTAATGAAGCAATGGCAAACTACTTCTGAAAATATATTAAGAAAACTGCAAGAATTTGCCTAGGGCAATTTCTGATCCAAAGGCATTAAAAAAATGTTACTAATCAGGCAAGCAACAAGCAGGATCTGCCTGTAAATGTTTAATCAGAAGCCCATGTGCAATCTGCAATTGCACTATCTGCAAATGTAAACTTTTTAACAAACTAAAAATGTGTTGATTTCAGGTTGTTGTTTTTTTTTTGAGAGAGAGGGAAATATATTATTAACTAATAAGTATCTTAATGCTAATTACAACTCTGATAAATATTGTCCTAAACAGTGGGGACAGAAAATTAATGGATTCAGAACATCTCTGTCCCCAGCAACCTAAAACTAATAAAGATACCAGTACATGCAAAACAGATGTTTGTGCAGGTAAGATTATCAACCTTGCTGTCAACCAAACCAAGCATTTAATAGTGAGTGCCATACCATGCGCACTAATCAAACAGGTGGGACAGGCAGGCACAACACAGGTTATGTAGACAGTAAACACGGTGTCAGACATAAAGATCTCAAGTGCCTATATACAAATGCACAAAGTCTGGGCACAAACAGGGTGAACTTGAACTATGAATACATGAAGGTAAATATAATATAGTTGGAATAACAGAACCTGGTGGGATGAAACCCATGACTGGAACATACTGGTAGAAGGATACAAACTATTAAAAAATTCACAAAGTTGGGATGGGTGGGGCCTGCACATGACACATCCAGCCTATGGGCCACCAGTTTGACATCCCTGATCTAGTTTGATCTTCCTTGTATTTTTCTCTACTCATAGAGTAATTGTGCTACAATTTCATTTGATTCTGTTCTTTTATCCTTCAGGGCAAAGATTTATGTAGAAATACAGCTATTTCCTGGTTTTCTAACCAGCCAACAGAAATGTTAAGGAAGATCAAGAAGAACAAAAGAAAAAGAAAAAAATGATAAGATACCAAGCTTTAGAGGCAAAAAGTCCTCTGTTCTAGGGACTAGAATTTCTACAAGGTTGAAATAGAAAAAATAAATAAATAAGTCTCATCTGCAGGGTATAATAGCTGATATTTATTGATCTCTTAACAAACAGTTATTAAATATTGCCACTCAACTGACACTGAGCAACAACTGGAAACAGATGTACATGTACAAGATCTGCACTAGTGAGGTTATAGAAATAGATCAATGGTCTTTGGAGTAAGTATATTAGTAAAGCATGTGGGACAAGTGAAACAATGTGAAATCAGCATGGTGATATGAACTCCATTCTTTATACTTTATATAAGCATCATGATATTACATGCATACATCCATGGGATGAACTTGAATCATAATATCTCAAGACTCATTTTGATGATACTGTTAATTCTTCAGATACTTCTGCTGTGAACTTCAATATCCATCCAATAAAATTTTTATCCATTCTAAATGGAGAAAATATTGGATAGCAAAAGTAGAGCTAAAGTGAAACATTCTACAGATAGTGCTAATAAAAGTAAGCCAAGAAAGCATTTATCTTTATGTTTCACAAAGGTTCTTATTTTGAAGAAAAACAACTCTGGTGTATTATTTTTAAAAATTCAAAATGGAAGATTTATTTATTTGATTTTTTCATATTATATTCAGATTCTAAGAAACAAATCTTTCCACATTTTTGGAAAAAAATGTCCATCTAGGTTCAATTCCGAGTGGGAAGAAAGATAATGGAAACATAGAGATTGCTTGGAAAGATGGTTTAATGATGGACAGCAGGACCACGTGATTTGAGGTCCTGGGCAAAAAAGAGCACATGGGTAAGAGAGGGCGAGAGATGTATAACCTCTGTTGGGCTTTGAACTTGCTTCCTGTTCATGTGGCAATAAATGTATCCTGATTGGTTGACAGACTCCCATGGAGCCATACAGGCGTATCTTTGTAGGGTATCTTGAGTCCCAAGCTTGTTTGAATCTTGCTGGGTGATGTAATCTTCCCAGGTGCCATGTGGTGAGATGGGTAGAGGGCTAATCCTATCATGTCCCGAATGTCATGTCTTAATCCCATCACCCTGGAGTTGAAGGTCTTTTGTGTTATACATAAGATGTCTATTATTAAAGGTGGGGGGCGCTTTCCAAGAGCAAAAATTCCTCATAAGAAAGCCACCTATAATCAGATAATGAAAGCTCTATCCCACTTTATATATTAAGTTACACATGTAATATGCACAAATATATTTCCTCTATTAGGGAGATGGGCAGTATGGAAATGTATAAAAAATAGAGCTTCAAATGTGCATTTCAGACCACCAGAGAGAGAGAGAGACAGAGAGAGAGACAGAGAGACAGAAAGACAGAGAAAATATAATTCAGAAAGTATTCAGACCCCCTTCACTTTTATCACTTTTGTTACTAGTGTAGCCTGATTCTACCATTGTTGAAATTGATTTTTCACTTTGTCATTATGAAGTACTAAGTGTAGATTAATGCACAAAAAATGAATTTCAACAACAGTAAATCAGGCTACAGCATAACAAAATTGACAGAAGTGAAGGAGGTCTGAATGCATTGTACTTTTCTGCCTTCAGGAGTTAGCATGTAAGCATCAAAATAATGTAGAAGATATATATGGGTAAATGTCCTACAGAAGATCTGGCAAACTAGTACTTTCTTCTAGAACCATTTATATTTCTCATGCCATTGGAAAACTGGATTATTTTTTATAATAATATTTTGGAATTGGGGAAAAAAGCTGAGATAGGCAATCATTGGAAAATGACCCGTGAAAGACTTTTGATTGGAAATATGAAGAATTGCAATCATCATTAAAAAAAAAAGAATAGTAAAAAATGTGCAAGAAAAAAGAGAAAAGAAAGAATATATCATAATGAAAAATAAAAGTATTGTATGAATAAATTACCTCAAACCTTTATTACAAGTGTAAATAAAATTAATAATACTTTACTCCCTGTAGGATTAAATAAACAAATAAATCTACTTTATATTCCTTCCTTTTAGTTCTGAGAGTCTTACTTTTTAGTTTATTCAAATATTGTCATAGAATTTGATTTCTCTTCAATTCTTCTTTATCCAACTGCCTAGATATCTTTAATAATTTACAACATTCTTTTGTAGATCCAATAATGCAAGATTTCCTGAGTCATACTCTAGGTTTGCCATTTGTATTTCCTCTTTATTTTTTAAAACTTCAACTAGCTTTATTTGCATATGCATCAAAATATCATTTTCCAAATCATTCTTTTGGCCTATCATTTATATTTCTACTTTCGATAGTTTTTCTGTCTTGTTCCACATTTGTTGTTTGTGACATCTTTTGGACATAATTTATCCATAGAATCAGACATCATACTATTACTGATATTATAACTAATACAGTAATGTTTTGATTACTGTAATTAATGCAAAGATCTTTTTAATACTTCTAATATTATAATGTTTGTGTCATTTTGTAAATCCCAGTTTACTAACACCAAAGCCGGCTAGTATTTTTTCCTTCTACTTAAAATCTTTAGTCCCATTTAATATCCAGTTTCTGAAATCATAAAAATAGATTTTCTTTGTTATGAAGATAGTTATGATAGTTGGCATAACTCTCTTCCCCACAAGAAGCTATTTATTTTTATAGAAATTTCCAAAATCCTATAATAAAACTCAAATTTATCTAAATGCATAGTTTTTCATAACTTTCTTAGAACAAAATCTTAATATTTTTTTTTGCTGATTATTTCACATTCTTTAAGTTCTTATATTTGTTACTTTTTTCCCATTTCTTCAGGATTGAAGATAAACTCATCAGGAGAATTTTCAAATTTGTCATTTCAATGGCCTCTAAGATGGGCAATAGGCAATTTCCCACTCAATTCTAAGTGATTAGAAAGTGAAACTTGCAAACTTAGTCTTCTTTAAAGAGTCTGCTGCAGTTTTGAGCATGATAGCTAAGCTCTTTGTTTCCTAGCACACTGAAGACTGCTGTCCTTGTAAGAAATACCTGTCCAAAATACATAAGGGTAATTTTGTGTTCTTCTTTATGTAGAGAAGTACTGAGGAACTGATCTATTTACCAATTCCTTGGTCTTTGGTGTAGTTATTAGGTCTACCTTTGCAAAGACAGGTTTGCCTTTCCTCCTCTGGAAGTCCAGACAGTTTCAATTTCAGTTCAGAGAATATAAACTTAGTGGTTTTTAAAACTTAAATGTTTTGGTTGAAAAGAACTGGAGTTTCCAATTCTTGATTCAAAGCTTCTTGGAAATTTCTGTAGATATTTCAAGCTGTTCCTTTAAATTCTGAGAGAGAAATGTAGGTTTGGATTCTTAAATGAAATTCTTAGCTATTAATAATATACCAGTTACTTTAGAATCTGCTAAAGCATCAGGTTTGTATTGTGCTAATAAAATATTTTTTAACTGGATATATCTTTATTCTGACATTGCTGAAGAAAATTATGTTTGCTGTTGCAGAAAAGTTTTAAAATAACCATTAAACAATAATTGATCTAATGTAATTATACCCTTTTTTGTCTATCCTTTCCAATGAAAACTTTTACTACTGATTTACTTCTGACAGTTAAGCTTCATAAGATTCTGTATTTGAGCCAAAACAATCACCTAACAGCATACAAGCATAAATTAGCACTGAGAATGTTGGGAACAATAAATTTGTCCCAATAAATTTTATCTAATGATTGCCAAGATTTCAATGACTTAAGTACAATAACTTTTTAATTTAGCCATAGTGGCAATTCGTTAAAAAAAAGACATTGATAAATGGTCTAATACTTTGACACAGTATGTAAAATAAATGCAGTTAAAAATAAATAAAGGTTCTAGACTGGTTTAAGTTGTAAAAGTGATACCTAAATTCATTTCCACTCCCCAAATTTTTTTTTAATCAAATTGATTCACTTTTGGGGGAAAAATGGAAGGTAAAACTCTAGAATCTCTATTTCCAGCCTATATTTTTAATGAAAAATGTGGATTTAAATCTTCCAGATTTTCAGGCCTCAGATATCTTTAAATTTTAGTATCAATATTTTATGGGAATGATGTTTTTTATAAATTATTTGTAATTTTTTCCAATATAAAAATCTATGTAAGAAAAGGACCACTTTTAGCAAGTTGTAGGAAGGATGTTGGGAGTATTCAGGAGTCCTACTAAGTATGGTCAAAATGTCAAGATGCTGATTGCAATACTATGATGGAAGATCTGCCTAGCTTTTATGTGAATCACATATGCAATATATATAATGAAGAGAGCAAGGGTGTACTGTACCATCACAACCAACACTGTGACTTTTCTAATCAGAAGGATAACTCAAAGTGGCTCCAGTTTCCTGTTACTTTACAAAGTCAAAGGGCATCCGGGCAGTACATTAAAATGGGAACATATCGTGATTCCACAAAATTTCATATCAGATTTAATGAAATTTGGTTGAGTGACATGGAGCAAAAAAGGGAATAAATGGTCAGGTCATATGGAGCAAAAAAATAAAACTCACACCTAATAAAACTTATCTGCCCACACACAAATACACACAAACACACACACACACACACACACACACACACACACACATATATATATATATGGATCTTTGGTTATTCGGGTTTTCTCCCGCGTAAAATCCAATTTTATGCGGAGAAAACCCAAATAACCAAAGATCCACATACAAATACCCGCGAAAACCTCAGAAAACAAACATATATATGTGTGCTGTTCAGCTTCCTTCAGGTATTATCCCACATCATTGTAGTGCTTTTAAAGTTGTAGCAACGTTTCAGCAGAATCTCATCTGCCATCATCAGGTTTCTGTATAGAGTTTGTATACAGAAGCCTGATGATGGCGGATAAGATATATATATATATTTTCTTAGGCTTTCGCAGGTACTTACATGTGTGCTGTTTAGCTTCCTTTGGGTATTATCCCACGTAATTGTAGATCTGTTAAAGTTGTAGCAACGTTTCAGCAGAATCTCATCTGCCATCATCAGGCTTCTGTATGGATATGGGTCTTACAGCTCCTGGT
>BLBF01013157.1:0-12195 GCA_015471245.1 Laticauda colubrina | reverse complement strand
CTGTAGCGAAAACCCTAATTACCAGAACCAAATGCCTGGCAGATAAGACACATATAAAGACTGAACTATGCACCCTGACTGAAGTATTGACAGCCAATGGCTTCCACAAAAACAAAATCACCAACTTGATCCACAAAAACACACCAAGACATAACAGAGACCTAGAAGATCAACAGATCCATGGAACAGCTGTCCTGCCCTACATAAGAGGTACCACAGATAAAATCAGTAAGATACTACACAGGCATCACATCAAGACTGCCTTCAAAACAGACAAAAAAATAGCAGCCATCCTGAGGAACCCCAAAGACAAAATTGACCTGGAAAACCAAGGCATATACGAAATTCCCTGTACATCATGCCCGGCCACATACATTGGACAGACCAATAGAAGAATAAGTACCCGCCTAGAGGAACACAAAAATGCAGTAAAAAAGCTGGAACACACCTCCTCACTAGTCCAACACATGAAAACCACAGGTCACAACATCAACTTCAATGGCACTAAAACCCTAGCCACTATAGAAAACCCCAGCCACAGAATCATCAGAGAAGCCATAGAGATTGAAAAAAGATCTGACAGCATGAATAGAAGAGATGATTCCACCAAACTGTCAATCATTTGGAAGCCTGCACTCTCAAATAGAAAGATCTCCATGCCACAAGCCAGGCAAACACCTGGGCAAAAACAGACTC
Organism: Laticauda colubrina; assembly: GCA_015471245.1. Classification (NCBI taxonomy): domain Eukaryota; kingdom Metazoa; phylum Chordata; class Lepidosauria; order Squamata; family Elapidae; genus Laticauda; species Laticauda colubrina. The sequence continues at coordinate 11,499 of BLBF01013157.1, read as the reverse complement.
CCTCTGATAGCTCCAACCTAACCCCCCCACCAGGCACCCAGGTGAAACCCAGCTTGCTAATGAAGAGCAGCCGTCCCTTCACACGGAGCCAAGCTGCACTAAAAGCCTCCAACACAAGAACAGACTGTTGCCAGCCAATCAAAGCCACAAAACAGACAGAAGAAACCAGGAACACCAATCAATCAAACTCCAAGTCCAATGAAACAGGTCCAGGCTCCCAGCCAATCAGAATGAACCAGCCTCAAATTTAAAACCAGGAGCTGTAAGACCCATATCCATACAGAAGCCTGATGATGGCAGATGAGATTCTGCTGAAACGTTGCTACAACTTTAACAGAACTACAATGACGTGGGACAATACCCGAAGGAAGCTGAACAGCACACATGTAAGTACCCGCGAAAACCTAAGAAAACATATATATATATATATATATATATATATATATATATATATATATATATATTTGCACAACGAAAAGATGTGAATAAAAACTTTGTCCTCATTGATTGGTCACTCCTGGTTGGATGGCTCATATATCCAGTACATGTTGGATCGCGGAATCCATGAGATTACGCTTGACCAGGTCTCTGGAAGGAGGGTATGACATGAAGGGATCTGGAGAATTAGATCTAACCTCCAGCGTGAGGCCAAATCTAACTGTATCCCTGACCCAGGTGTCAAAGGTAGAAGAGTCCCATTGGTCAGCGAATAACTTAAGGCATCTGCCAATGGGAATTGGGTCCCGGGAGTTATCTTGGTCACTGGAAGGGCCTGCTCCCTGCTCCCCGATAGGATCTTTTGGATTGACCATCCCTTCTACCTCTGTCCACTGAGATGGACCTATCTGGTTGTTGTCCTGGTCTAACTGCTGGGGGTCTCTGGTATCTGGAAGAGAAGGATCCCGGATAGAAAGATCAAAAAAGATCCCCTCTGAAAGAACTGGGGGCTTCTAGAATCTGACTTCTGAAAAAAAGGGAGGGGAGAATTTTGTTCTTGTTGCATGTTTCAATTAGTAGCAGATCCAGGGAAGGGCCAAGCAATCTATCTACCGCAATGAGGGGTGATGCCAGCTTGGATTTGTGTTTGAAGTCGGCTTGTCAGTGTCTTAACCATAGCAAGCGATGTGCTGTGACATGTGAGGTAATGGCCCTTGCTGAAAACTTGACTGCGTGATAGGTAGCATCGGCAGAGAATTCAGCAGCTGCCATAAGTTTGGCGATGTCTTGGTGTGCCCTGATGTTAGAAGAAGGAACATGTTGTTTCAAAAGACGAAGCCATCTAAAAGATGACCGCGTGAAGAAGGAGGCGGATCTGATAGCCCACACATCAGACTGATGAGCTCTGCGTAGGGCTATCTCCACCCGTTTTTCCTCCAGCTTTAAGGCCTCCAGTGCCTCACTGGGAATAGAGGGGGACACTAAATCCACTATAGGCTCGTCTACTTCAGGAGTCCCCAGAAACTTTGCAAATTCAGGGTCCAAGTTGAAGTATTTCCCATCCGGTCCAGTTGGGGAGGTGTATACCGCTGCAGAAGTCCACTGCTTCTGCACCAGGTCCGAAATATGGGTGGGACTGGAATTATCTCTGCTTCAACTACCGGTTGGTTGAAGGTCATGTCCTCTGGTCCTTCCCCTGAATGGTCAGGTGTGTCAGAAGGTTTTGGCTTGTTTAGGCCTGCAATATTCTTTGCCTTAAACAAGAGAGATTTGAAAAGCCGTGGCCGAAATAAGCCTGTAAAAGCAGGCTGGTCAGGAATAAGACCTTCATCCTCAGACATTTCCCCTTCTAAGGGGTGTACCTCTGATAAGGTCTCGCTGTCGTGAATTGATCCCACTTCAGATTCGGCCATTTTAAAGATTTGATCTACCTCCTCCTCCTCCTCCTCCTCCTCCTCCTCCTCCTCCTCCTCCTCCTCCGGCCCTTGGAGAGGGTTCTCCCCCTGTAAATGTACCTGGAACTGGTGTTGTTCCGACCTGGTCAGTGACCTCAGAGGTTGAGGCTCTTGGTCAATATCTTTAGGGTAAGGTCTGGACATTACCGTGTGTTGAAACCCTGCTGCAATCCCTTGCCTAATAGCCATCTCCATCCAGGCTTTCGTCCTTTCTGGAACCTCCTCAATGAAGCTGTCACCCTGGCGAAGACCAGCGGCTGTCGGAGTGAATGTGGCTTCAGGGGCCCATCTGGTTGGTGTTCCAGACACTTGAGCCTGTTGTCCTTGTGGAGTTAAGCTCCACCTGGATGAAAGGGAGAGATCTAGAGGAGGAGGAGGGTGTGAAAAAACTGACAGACTGGAAGAGGGGGCACCCTGAGATACAGTGTGGACCTCTTGAGAATGCCTGTCTATTTGCTTTTGTAAGGCCTCATGGTGCCTTAAGGCGTCCCTTTCTGAGACTTTAGAATTTCCACTGTGTTTTGATTTGGCTTTTATCTTCAAGCAAGGTGCCTGAGAGGTGCTATCATCTGCCATTTTGATTAAAATTAGAATAACAGTAATTGAATATAATCTGTGTACAAGGCGGTTGGCACATCCAGGGTCCGATCTGAGTCAAAAACGGTTGCCTTGATAAAGTATTTATTGCCCCCTTTTATTTTATTTATTCTTTTTATTTTACTGGTGTCTATATATATATATATAATAAGTCGTATCTCAGTAATAATATTTTATTGAAAATTAAAATATTATATTGTTAAGTAGTTTATTACCATGAGTGATTATTATGATTGTAATAATTATTATAATATTATTGCTATAATTGCTTTGTAATTGCTCCTATGAGTAGTGATATATGTATATTCCAATATTAATAATAGAACAACCAATATTAATGAGTAATCCAATTAGCCAAATAGCGAACGCCTAAGGCCCGGATTGATGTTTGTAAGGGCCTTCAGCAGCTTCTCTGCACAGGCGGACACTGGCCTAGGTGCTTGCTGCTGTGCCACTGAGAATAAGGCTGTGAGGGTTAAGCCAACAATTTTAAAAGCGAATTAATTATCCTCGAGTGCAGGTAGCCAAAACGAGGGTAAAACAACTCTCAGAATACTGAAGGGATTCTGTTGCTTCGAGCAGAAAATACCTCACACAGCTCAGGGAAGACAGACAAGGTACGCAGCCACGAGGTGGCCCCTCAAGATGGTCTCCAGCAGTTTAAGTCTTTTCGTGCACTTCTCAGCAGCAGCTTCCCACCTTGCAAACTAAGCAAGAGCTCAAACGAAGCCTGAGCTCTCAAACAACAGAACGGCGGGGAACAAAGGGGAATTAATCCTAATTAACTTCCCCACTGAAGATAACAGCGTTTGGAGGGGGGGGTAAAGGCGATACAACTTTTAAAATGAAATATCAAGCCGCTAGCAAGCAAACGGAATAAAGACACAGTGGCAATCATAACTGGCAGAGGTAAGAAAATCTTATCTGTGGGGAGGTGGAGCAGAGCAGCTCCAAAAGCCTCCCACCACCTCTTTTTTTGTTTTTTTGGGGGGCGCGCGAACAGCGCTTCCCTTAAACCGGACTCTCAGATTGATAAGGATTGAAGGTTAAAGACAAAGGAAAAAACCAAAGGAAAACCGAATTGCAATCAAACCTGCTAATATTCCTGTTTCAGTCAAAGAAGCATCCAAAGCACTGCCTGTCTCGCACGAGGCTGAGCAAAAACTGGGGAACGCTGAGGAGTCACGTGGTAGAGGAGGAGCGTTCTAAAAATCAAGCTCAGCCTGTGAATGCAGAGACTAAAGCCCCTGTCACACTGCAGCAACCGATGGAAAGAGGATGTAAAACGGACAAAAAAGGTTGCCATCCGTTGGAAAACGCGATGTACTCACTGCCTCTGTTTTGCTTCCTCTCTATCCGTCCAGCATCCGTTTATTGACATTTCATCCGCTCAGAAAGTTTTGAGCTGCTCAAAACTTTTGCACGGAAAATGTATCCAATTGTCCGTTCTGTATCCGCTAGGCATCCGCTATGCATCCGTTCTGCATCCGTTCCGCATCCGCGCAATTCGCATCCGCTCAGACTCAGGGAGGAAGCGGAACAGACACAGAACAGATGCAGAACGGATGCAGAACGGATGCAGCACGGAAACAAAGCGTTTAAAACGGAAAAAACGTTCGCAGAGGGGACCTATCTCGGACATTAAGGATGCCTAGAGGATGCCTAGAGGATGCCTAGAGGATGCCTAGAGGATGCAAAGGGACACCTATACTGCCTATAAAAAGGGGGAGCAACTCGTCTGCATCTCACTTTCAGACCAGCAACCCAGCTGTGCAGACCTCTGCAGCCTTCATCTGACTCTTGCTCTTCCACAGCATCCAGTCATGTCCACCGTGGATCGTAACACAGTCCTTTTGGCAGCCACCATCCTTCTGCAACAGTGCGAAGCCATCTACAGGCTCTGTGAATTCTACTACAGGAAGAAAAGGAGGCGGCCAAGAAGCGTCTGGGTCCAAAGATGGATCAGGAGAAGAGCAAAGTATGGACTGTACAACAAGCTGATGGTGGAACTCAGGAACGAAGACACTCGGGCATTCCAGAACTTCATGAGGATGCCTCCAGCCATGTTTGACGAAGTTGTACAGCGGCTGACACCCAGGTTGACCAAGGCAAACACCAGTTTCTAGTCCAGCCTGGAACCTGGGCTCAAGGTTCCACTCACTCTGCGCCACCTGGCCTCAGGGACCACCTAGAGGAGCATGCAGTACGGCTGGAGGGTGCCACACAACACCATCAGCATTGTGGTCAGAGAAGTGGTGCAGGCCATCATCGAAGAATACCTGGAGGAGCTACTCCAGTGCCCTGCCACTGATGAAGGATGGAAGAAAGTTGCAGAGCAGTGGTATGAGAGGTGGAACTTCCCACACACCGTTGGAGCCATATATGGCAAGCACGTGGCCTGCAAAGCACCACCCAAGTCGGGCTCCACTTATTTCAACTACAAGGGCTTCTTCAGCATCGTCCTCTTTGCCATGGTCGATGCTGACTACAAGTTCAAGTACATCGATGCTTCAGGCAGCGGCTCATGTTCAGATGCCCAGGTATACAACACCAGTGACCTCAAGGAGAGGCTGGAAGGCAACCTCATCATGGGCTTTCCAGATCCAGACCCCCTGCCCAACGACACACAAGATGTGCCCTAATTCACCATGGGGGAAGATGCCTTCTCCCTCAGAACCTACCTCATAAAGCCCTACGCTTCCAGATGCCTCACCCGTGAAGAGAGGATCTTCAACTACAGGCTGTCCAGGGCAAGGCGGGTGGTGGAGAACGCCTTTGGCATCCTGGCAAACAGGTTCCAGGTACTTCTCACCACCATGCAGCATTGCCTAGAGACCGTGAGGAGGATCATGGAAGCTTGCTGCATCCGGCACAATCTCATGCGCACCCGCTATCCAGTCTTGCAGAACAGGCTCGTGGACCTCCAGCAAGGCAATGGGGACATAGAGCCTGAGGAATGGAGGCAAGGGCGAAACCTGATAGACACTCAGGACGTGCAAGGCCCCAACAGAGCCTCACGTGAAGCGAAGAAGCAGCGCAACCTCCTGAGACACTGGTGCAACTCCCCAGCTGGAGCAGTGGAGTGGCAAGACAGGATGATAGATGATTAATAGGTGCTTCCTTCAGCCTGTCTCATCACATGGATGAGATTGGGCCATGTATGTTGGGTGGGCCTACAATGAACAGGGCGTTTAATAAAGAGTTGTGTTTGTGTTGACATGTGTGGATGATTATTACATTATTATTGATCATAAAGGGCCATAGGTGTGGCACCAGGGAGACTGGACCATACAGTCCCACTATGCTTGCACTGGAGGCTTATCTATCCCACTGCTATCCTTACCCGTCCCACAGCTATTACCCATCCTACAGGTATCCCTGCCCATCCCACTTCTATCTTAACCCATCCCACAAGCATACAAAGGCTTAAACCATTTCTAAAAGTTTCCAGCAAGACTTTATTAAAAAAAAGAAATGAAGCAAGTGTGTGAATCAAAGATAAACTTTATTGAACAACAAGCTGTAAAAAAAAATTACCCAAGTCAAGTGTCCAAATAAAGTCCACAGGTAGCCAGCTACCCAGTCTCTGGCACTCTTATTGGTCACTCGGAGGAGTGCCTAGTCTCAGGGGTGAAGGGTCCAGGTGCTGTGGAGGTGGGTGGTGCTGCAGTGCTGGTCTGTATCGTCATTGGGGTGCCTGGCCCCGAGAGGACAACAGGGGACGGTGTGTTGAGGAAGCTCTCAGACAGCTGGCTCAGACCCGCGATGCTGAGAGGTCCTTCCTCCATGCCATGGGGTGTCAGCCCCAGTACTGATGACAGATGTATTGAGGCCGGGCTTGGCTGTGGGGTGCAGGAAGGAGTAGTGTAGTGGGGCTGTCTGGTCTGCAGCTGGGTGAGGACTGGCGTGGGTGGCATCGCTGTCGTCGGTGGCATCATTGTCGTGGATAGCATCGGTGGCATCAGTGGAACCGGTGGCAACGGCGTCGTCCGATGTCTCTGTGCCTGGACTGGGAAGGGCTGCTGCCTGTGCTGCTGGACCTCCTGGTAGCCGTAGCCCTGGTAGGTGAGGGGCTGTGGGAAGCCTTGGAATGGGAGGGACATCAGCTGTGGTGGAGGTGGAGGAGCAGACCTGGACCGGGTGGGAGCAGGTTCCTCTGGATCTGGAGGGTTGTGAAGCAGCTCGGTGATCCGGTCCTTCACCACCTGGTACTGGGGTTCCTCCATGTTCTTGAGGGTCTGGTTGACATAGGTGAGAAAGGGCTTGCGGTTGGAGGATGAGGAGTCGATGCTGACCAGCTGAGAGAGGAGATCTATATTGGTGCGGATGGTGTCCCTGATCTCCAGCAGGACAGTGTGGCTCTGCCCCTCCTGCTGTCTGGCTCTCTGCCTTTCTGTGGAGGCGGAGCTGGGGGGGGTGGATGCGGCTACGACTGTGGTGGACTCGATGTCTCCTTTCTCCCACTGCACCAGGGAGTCCTCCACGCGCTCCACCACGGTTACAACACCTGTCCGCGGGTTCTCCACTGTGGCATGCTCCACAGAAACCTGCCTGGAGACAGGGACTGACTCTCGGCCAGAAGAGGACTGGCTCTCAGCAGGCTGCCGGAGAGAGATGGTTGTGAGAAGGGCTGCTGGTGCTCCTCGGTGGTGGATCTCACCCTCCAGGAAGCTGCACTTGGCCATGACGTAGGTCTCTCTGTCTGTCAGCTTACCCGTGGCCTGGCCAGATTTCTTCAGGTGCAGCTTCCCGTACGAGGTGTGCATGTGCTTCCACCAGCCGAGGAGCACCTCTGAAGTGTAACCCATACTCTCCGCTCTCTGTCTCCAAGCAGCCTGCTTCCTTTTGGTGTCCCTGTACAGCCGGTGTCCCTTCTGCCACAGATAGTCATTCGCTCTCAGCCACTCCAGCACCTCATCCTCGTGTTCCTCCTCGATGAAGTATTGTCTCCTCTCCCGTCCCCGCATACGCCCCTTCCTCCCTTTGGCAGGACCAGATGGGCCCTCATCAGAGGGGCTCCCAGGTGGTAGGGGCTGCTCCTCCACACCACCACCAGCAGCAGCACCAGCAGGATCATCATCATAATCATCATCATCATCATCATCATCATCATCATCATCATCATCACCACCAGCAGGATCATAATCACCATCATCATCATCATCATCATCAGCAGCAGCAGCAGCAGCAGGATGAGCAGGACCAGGATCAGCAGCAGCAGAGTAAGCACCAGGAGCCCCAGCAGCAGCACCAGCAGCAGCAGCACCAGCAGCATGAGCAGGACGAGCAAGTCCAGGAGCACGAGCAGGACCAGCAGGACCAGCAGGACCAGGAGCAGCTTCAGCAGAGTACGCAGCAGCAGAAGCACCACCGCCAGGATCAGGATCAGCAGAGTATGCAGCAGCAGAAGCACCACCGCTAGGAGCAGCTTCAGCAGAAGCTCCAGTACCAGAAGAATGAGCCCGAGCAGCAGAAGCCCCAGCAGAAGCAGAGTCAGGGACAGGGGGCGGGAGGGTGGCCCTGTCCCTCTTGCCAGGGATGGCGGCAGTTTGCTGAGACTTTCACTTCTTCCCCATGGTTGTGGGGTTGCTGGCTGACAGGGAGGCTGGCAGGCACCAAGGCTGGCAGGAAGGCTGGCACCAAGGCTGGCAGGAAGCCTGGTAGGAAGGCTGACAGGAAGGCTGACAGGAAGGCTGACAGGAAGGCTGACAGGAAGGCAGGCAGGCAGGCACGGAGGCTGGAAGGCAGGCTGGCAGCAAGGCTTGCAGGCAGGCAGAGAGCAAGGCTGGCAGGGAGGCTGGCCAGGAGGCTTGGAGACAGGCTGGCAGGCAGGCATGCAGGCAGGGCAGGCATGCAGGCAGGGCAGGTGAGGACTTGATGTCATAATGCGAGCTGCTTCCCTTTATATCTGCGTGGCTTATGCAATGCATCCCCCCCTGCATGCGTAATTAACGCCAGGCATCCATTAGGCTTCCACTGTGCATCCGCTAGGCTTCCGCTGTGCATCGGCTTCATCCACTGTGCATCCGCTGTGCATCCGCTGTGCATCCGCTGTGCATCCGCTGTGCATCCGCTGTGCATCCGTTCCGCGTCCGCTTTGCTGAGGCCCCCCAGAAGCCTATTGGATGTGCCATCCGCTCCCATCCGCTTCCATCCTCTGGGCTTCCGTTCTGCATCCGCTTTCCATCCGCTCTGCGTCCTTCCCGCGTCTGTGTTATCTGCTCCGGTTATGCAAATTTTTGCCCCTTTTGAGAGCGGATAACAACGGATGGAACATTTTGCTCATCCATTGTGTCCGTTTTGCATCCGTTGGGCAGTGTGATAGGGCCTTAACCATCTGTTGGTTAACGCGATGCTTCCGTTCTGTACTCACTGCCTCTGTTTTGCTTCCTCTCTATCCGTCCAGCATCTGTCTATTGACATTTCATCCGCTCAAAAGGTTTTGAGCTGCTCAAAACTTTTGAGCGGAAAATGTATCAAATGCTTGTGGCGTGGAGATCTTTCTATTTGAGAGTGCAGGTTTCCAAATGATTGACAGTCTGCTGGAATCATCTCTTCTATTCATGCTTTCAGGTCTTTTTTCAATCTCTATGGCTTCTCTGATGATTCTGTGGTTGGGGTTTTCTATGGTGGCTAGGGTTTTGGTGCCATTGAAGTTGATGTTGTGACCTGTGGCTTTCATGTGTTGGACTAGTGAGGAGGTGTGTTCCAGCTTTTTTACTGCATTTTTGTGTTCATCCAGGCGGGTACTTATTCTTCTATTGATCTGTCCAATGTATGTGGCCAGGCATGATGCACAGGGAACTTCATATATGCCTTGGTTTTCCAGGTCAATTTTGTCTTTGGGGTTTTTAAGGATGGCTGCTATTTTTTTGTCTGTTTTGAAGGAAGTCTTGAGGTAGCGGTTGGTGTGTGTTTTCTTTTGGTATATGGTGTGTCCCAGTGTGCCATCTGTTCTTTTGTAGATTAGTACATCTAGAAAAGGTAATTGCTACCTCAACACCCAATCCCACCACCACCCAGCACAGATAAATTCCGTAGCGAAAACACTAATTACCAGAACCAAGCGCCTGGCAGATAAGACACATATAAAGACTGAACTATGCACCCTGACTGAAGTATTGACAGCTAATGGCTTCCACAAAAACAAAATCACCAACTTGATCCACAAAAACACACCAAGACATAACAGAGACCTAGAAGATCAACAGATCTATGGAACAGCTGTCCTGCCCTACATAAGAGGTACCACAGATAAAATCAGTAAGATACTACACAGGCATCAGTAAAATACTACACAGGCATTACATCAAGACTGCCTTCACATCACATCAAGACTGCCTTCAAAACAGACAATAAAAATAGCAGCCATCCTGAGGAACCCCAAAGACAAAATTGACCTGGAAAACCAAGGCATATAAGAAATTCCCTGGCCATCATGCCCGGCCACATACATTGGACAGACCAATAGAAGAATAAGTACCCGCCTAGATGAACACAAAAATGCAGTAAAAAAGCTGGAACACACCTCCTCACTAGTCCAACACATGAAAACCACAGGTCACAACATCAACTTCAATGGCACTAAAACCCTAGCCACTTTAGAAAACCCCAACCACAGAATCATCAGAGAAGCCATAGAGATTGAAAAAGGACCTGACAGCATGAATAGAAGAGATGATTCCACCAGACTGTCAATCATTTGGAAGCCTGCACTCTCAAATAGAAAGATCTCCATGCCACAAGCCAGGCAAACACCTGGGCAAAAACACCTCGGCAAAAACAGACTCCCTCTGATAGCTCCAACCTCACCCCCCCACCAGGCACCCAGGTGAAACCCAGCTTGCTAATGAAGAGCAGCCGTCCCTTCACACGGAGCCAAGCTGCACTGAAAGCCTCCAACACAAGAACAGAGTGTTGCCAGCCAATCAAAGCCACAAAACAGACAGAAGAAACCAGAAACACCAATCAATCAAACTCCAAGTCCAATGAACACAGATCCAGGCTCCCAGCCAATCAGAATGGACCAGCCTCAAATTTGAAACCAGGAACTAACTCTATACAGAAGCCTGAGGATGGCAGATGAGATTCTGCTGAAATGTTGCTACAACTTTAACAGAACTACAATGACGTGGGATAATACCCGAAGGAAGCTAAACAGCACACATGTAAGTACCCGCGAAAGCCTAAAAAAACATGTATATATATATATATATATATATATATAGATAGATATAGATATATATGTTTTCTGAGGTTATTTGGGTATTTGTATGTGAATCTTTGGTTATTCGGGTTTTCTCCTGCGTAGAATTGGAAGTATATAGGCAACGTTTCGATGAAGTCTCATTCATCATCTTCAGGCTTGTTTCTTCAGCTCTGTGCTTCTCAGAGTAATGTGAGCTTGCAGCTGCTTCTTCCTTTTAACTGCTCACGGGGGTGTGACTTGATTGGTTGGAGGTTTGGTTGTGTTCTGATTGGTAGGTGGGTTGGCTGTGTTCTGATTGGCTGGGGGTGTGTTCTGTTTAGTTGGGGGCTTGGTTGTTCTCAGGTTAGTCTTAGTTGCTGGGGGATTTGAGCTGGTGAGCTGTGATCCTGTTGTTTGGCTTCGTGTTCGTGGTTGTGCCACATCTTCATGGTGGGTGTGAGTCTTTTTTCTACGTGGAAATGTGGTGGTAGCATCTTGAGTGACACTCGTGGGTGTGGGTCTGGTGTCATTCTTCATGTTAGGTACTCGTTTATTAATGAGGGCAGGTTTCCAAATGGTTGGTAGGCGGGAGGTATCATCTCGTTTATTTATGCTGTGTGGGCGTTTTTCTATCTCTATGGCTTCTCTGATTATTCTGTTGTTGAAGTGTTCGGTTTTGGCGATAGTTCTGGTATTTTTAAAGTCAATTTCATGTCCTGTGGCCTTGAGATGTTGGACCAGGGAAGAGGTCATTTCTTCTTTTTTGATTGAGTTCTTGTGTTCTTCAATGCGTGCACTAATTCTTCTGTTAGTTTGTCCTAT
>BLBF01013150.1:0-12075 GCA_015471245.1 Laticauda colubrina | reverse complement strand
ATCTCTTCTATTCATGCTTTCAGGTCTTTTTTCAATCTCTATGGCTTCTCTGATGATTCTGTGGCTGGGGTTTTCTATAGTGGCTAGGGTTTAGTGCCACTGAAGTTGATGTTGTGACCTGTGGTTTTCATGTGTTGGACTAGTGAGGAGGTGTGTTCCAGCTTTTTTACTGCATTTTTGTGTTCATCTAGGCGGGTACTTATTCTTCTATTGGTCTGTCCAATGTATGTGGCCAGGCATGATGTACAGGGAATTTTGTATATGCCTTGGTTTTCCAGGTAAATTTTGTCTTTGGGGTTCCTCAGGATGGCTGCTATTATTTTGTCTGTTTTGAAGGCAGTCTTGATGTGATGCCTGTGTAGTATCTTACTGATTTTATCTGTAGTACCTCTTATGTAGGCAAGACAGCTGTTCCATAGGTCTGTTGGTCTTCTAGGTCTCTGTTATGTCTTGGTGTGTTTTTGTGGATCAAGTTGGTGATTTTGTTTTTTTTTGAAGCCATTGGCTGTCAATATTTCAGTCAGGGTGCCTAGTTCAGTCTTTATATGTGTCTTGTCTGCCAGGCGTTTGGTTCTGGTAATTAGTGTTTTCGCCACGGAATTTATTTGTGCTGGGTGGTGGTGGGATTGGACGTTGAGGTAGCGGTTGGTGTGTGTTTTCTTTTGGTATATGGTGTGTCCCAGTGTGCCATCTGTTCTTTTGTAGATTAGTACATCTAGGAATGGTAGTTGTTTCAAGTTCACCATGGAAACAGAAATAAACAAACAATTAATACTGTGTGGGAAAAGGCAATTATAAACCATTTCTGTATTTTTACCATGAAAACCACATCGATAAAAACATAAAATGATTGATAATATAGTGCTGAATGATTGTCTCCTCAGATCAAACAGCATCAAACTGCTAAAGAGAAATTGCTGAGCATCTTTCACAATAATAAGGTGTTTTTGATGTAGTTAGATTAATGCCTTCAAGGCATATAGTTGATGATGTCACATATGAAAAGAAAATCCAAAGCTGAAAACATAAAATTATAATTGGAAAATGGAATGCAGTGAAAAGGGAATTAAAATGCTTATAAATTGACATCTTGGACATCAGTTAAATATTTATTTCTGTTTACTACTTGGAACAAAAAAATAAAAGTGACATTGCTTTTACAATTAGAGAAAATATAGCAAAAATAGTTCTTGGTATCAATGGTCAAATAATATTTATAGACTTTATGCACCACTCTTTAATATGATATTCAACTTGATAGTTGAACCAGTGATATAGAGACTGATGAATTTTATGAGCAAGTTCAATTTGAAATTGACAGAACATATAAGAAAGATGTACTTCTTGTGATTGAAGCCTGGAATATCAAAGTTGAAAACATTAAAAAAGGAAAGTAGATTGTATTGGTCAAAAAACCAAAATGAAATAAGAAACACGTAATTTTTTCCACCCCAGTGATTTCTTCATCAATAACATATATTCAAACTATAAAATGACACATCTGTACATGGGCAACACCAGATGGAGTACATAGAAATAAAATTGGCTATATTATTGCTAAAAAGAGGTAGAAAAGCTCAATTTTTGCATGACCAGGTTCTGACTATGGAACAGATCATGAATTGCTAATGTGTAAGTTCCAAGATATATTAAATAAGAAGACAAAAACCAATTTCCAACATATATTGTTTATAAACAGATTCTAACCTTGGATGGATATAATAAAGGACACCAATGGACTAAAGGACATCGATTCTAAAGAGATAAAATGAAGATGGAATGAGTATATTAAAACAGTATATAGCATAAATATCAACATCCAAGATACCTTAGAAGATATTCCTTACTTACAAGAACCCCTAGACAGTGAAATTAGATTAGCACTTCAGTTGTTACCAAGTCAAAACTACAGGAACTGATGAAACCCACTGAAATATGCCAAGCAGCAAAAAAAGATCCGTCAAAGTTCTAACAAAGCTATGCCAGCAAATCTGTAGGGAAATTCAACGACTAAACAATTAGAAGAGGTCAATCTACATTCCAATATCCCAAAGTAGACATGTCTATAGTGGCTTCCCCAGACCCTGGATTTGACAAGGAAGAGCCAATTCCAGGGACTTTGAAATGATGGGGGTGGGGTCAGAGGAGCACCAACAAGACTCTGATGTCCCTGAGCCAGAAGCAATGGTCCAGAGGAAGAGGAGAAACCAAGTATATCAGAGGGGCTGTCAGAGGAACACTGGATGAATACTTGGCTGGAGAGGAAGGGGAAGAGACACAGCTGCATCTGGAGGGCTCAGAGACCCATTTAGAAATCCATGGTAGAGAAGGAACACAATAGCAGCCAGTCAGAAAGAACTGTTTGCAAAAGAACCAGTATTGAAGCATCTTGACCCCAAACAACCCTTCTTCATTCAGGCAGATGCCAGTGATGTGGCAGTGGGAGCAGTGTTACTCCAAAGAAACAACCAAGGAAGCCTACAGCACTGCACTCCCACACCTCCCACAAGCTTACAGACACAGAGAAATAATGGGCTGCATAGGAAAAAGAGGCTTTCACAGTGAAACAGGCACCGAAAACTTGGTGTCACCTGCTGGAAGGGGGGCAGAGACTATTCAAAGTCTGGACTGACCATAAAAACCTGGAAGCCTTTAGGATCCCGTGAAAACTATCACCCAAACAAGCCTGATGGGCTCAATACTTCAACTGATTTGACTCTGTGCTAAAACACATCCTGGGGGGATGAACTTTCTGGCTGACACCCTCTCCTGCATGCCCCAGTACAAATGTGAAAGGGAGGAGGTCATAAACTCCACCCCCCCTGCCCAAATAGCTGCCCAAGTAACCACCAGACGCCAACGCCGTGATCGGCAAGACCAACCCATAGACAACCTAACTATGAAACTCAAAACCAAACTGCTAGCAGACCCCTGGTTCTGGGACAATCAACACACCTTGACAAAAAGAGATAACCTGGCATGGAAGGGGACAAAACTCTATGTCCAGAATCCCTATGCACCATAGTTCTTCAGAGAAGCCACAATGCCAAACCAGCAGCCCACTTGGGTTCTTAAAGACTTTACACTTGGCTCAGAGGCTGTTCTGGTGGCCTGGCATAAAGAAGTACGTAGACAGTTATGTGAAAAGTTGCACCATCTGTGCTGCAATGAAAAAACGACCAGGAAAACCCCCTGGACTGCTACAAATGTTAGTGGAGCCAACAAGGCCATGGGAGGAGATTGCAATGGACTTCATCATGGAATTGCCAAAAAGTAGGGGAAACACAGTGATATGGACTGTAATCGATTTATTTTTCAAACAGAGATATTTCATACCTTGCAGCAGACTACCCTCAGCCCACCAGTTTGCCAAGCTGTTCCTGAAGCACATCCACCACCTGCATGAAGTACCATGGAGAATTATCTCAGACAGATAGGTCCAATTCACAGCCAAATTTGGGAGGGAGTTCCTGCAGTCTATTGGGTCATCTCAGGTCTTAGCTCGGCCTTTTATCCAAGCACCAATGGGGGGCACAGAGATTGAATGCCATGGTAGAGCAGTAACTGAGGTGCTACTTGAATTATCAGCAGTCCAATTGGGTGGACTTCCTGCCTTTTGCAGAGGTTGCGTACAATAATGCTGTTCACAGTAGCACAGGACTAACTCCCTTCAAGGTAATGAGTGGCCTGTGTAACCAAGGGACCCCCCACTTCTCAATCAACCTGACCGATTGGATGTCAACACTGAAAGCAACTTGGGAGAATGTCAAAAAAGCACTGGCAAAAGTGGCACAGACCGATAAGGGACAGGCAGACAAACACTGAGCCCTGCAATGACCATTCTAGTTGGGGGAAAAGGTCTATCTCCCCACCAAATATCTGAGATTAAGAGTCCCTAGCAAGTAATTGGGGCCAAAGTTCATGGGACCATTCCCCATCAACCCAGTCACGGTGCAATTGAAGTTGCCCTGATTGTTAGGGAAAATACACCTGGTATTCTATTGTACCTATTAAAACCCATGGTCGGATCAACACTGAGGCCCCTACCTTATGAGCCCCCAGATCCCGTGGTCATAGGAGACCAAACCCATTATGAGGTGCAGCAAATCCTCGATTCGAGGTGGCACAGGAGACAACTCCTATATTGAATCAAATGGAAGGGCTACCCTTTATCAGAGGCATCATGGATAAAGAGTAGGAACGTCCAAGCCAATAGTCTTAAAGCAAGGTTCCATGCAGAAAATCCAACCAAGCCTGGGGGGGCTTCTTGAGCATAAACTGCCATATCTGCATCAAATTGATTTTGTGTGTGTTGTACAGGTCACCTTCAAGAAGTGAGGGGAGCCAAATGTCAACTCATAAAACATTTTGTAAACACGTTTTATAGTTGACAACAGAAAGAAGGGGGAGTTTCAAAGAAAAAGGAACAGGGTGAAATTGAAAGTACATTCCATTCATATTTTCTTCTAAAACTGATTAGATGGCTGAAGCTTTTGCCGTGAAAAAATATAATTGGAGAGCATGATTGATGACTCTTGGCTATGGACATTTTTTCATTGGATGATACACCAGAGGGGTGGGGGTGGGGAAAGCAGTATAAAGGCCCTGTCACATCGGCCTACGGATGCAAAAAGTATGTAAAAAGGACACAGCGGACGAGAAAATGTTCCATCCGTTGTTATCTGCTCTCAAAAGTGCCCCAAATTTTCATAAACAGAGCGGACAACAACAGAAAGGAATGGACGGGGAGAGGACATAGCGAGGATGTAAAGCGGATGCTCCACGGAAGCCTAGCAGATGGAAGCGGATGGCACATCCGCAGGTCTTCCGGGGGAGCACAGCAAATTGGATGCGCAGCGGAAGGAGTGGATGCTGACCGGATGCCGAGCGGATGCCGAGGATGCATCACGGACACCTAGCGGATGCCTAACGGATGCAAAGCATTCATTTGCGGGGAGGATGCATTGTGTCAGCCCCACGGATATAAAAGGATGCAGCTTGCAAGCAGGTCACCATTCAGAGGAAAGACCTGCTGCCAGACACATCTCCAGCCAACAACCATGGGGAAGAAGAGGAAGCCTGTGCCTACTCCTGCCAGCCCTGGCAAGAAGGAAAGAACCACCATCCCACCCCCTGGCACTGACTCTGCTTCTGCTGGGGCTACTGCTGCTCGGGCTGACTGCTGGTGCTGGGGCTTATGCTGGTGCTGCTCCTGGTGCTGGTGCTTCTGCTGGTGCTTACTCTGCTGGTGCTGTGCCTGGTGCTGGTGCTTCTGCTGGTGCTTACTCTGCTGGTGGTGCTCCTGGTGCTGCTGGTGCTGCTGGTTCTGCTGATGCTGCTGGTGCTGCTGGTCCTGCTGGTGCTGCTGGTCCTGCTGGTGCTGCTTTTGCTGCTGCTGTTGTTGCTGCTGCTGCTGGTGGTGGTGTGGTGGACCATCCCCTAGAACCTCAAAGCCCTTCTGATGAGGGCCCAGAAGGCCCTGCCAGAGGGAGGAAGAGGCAATCGCACGATAGGGAGAGGAGACAGTACTCCATTGAAGAGGAACATGAGGATGAGGTGCTCGAATGGCTGAATGAGAACAGAAGGGGCACAGGCTCTATCGAGACACCAAGTGGAAGCAGGCGGCTTGGAGAGAGAAGGCGGAGAGCCTGGGTCAGAGGTCCTCCTCGGGTGGTGGAAGCACATGCACACCTGGTACAGGAAGATGCACCTCAAGAAGTCTGGCCAGGCCGCGGTCAAGCTCACTGACCGGGAGACCTACATGATGGCCAAGTGCAGCTTCTTGGAGGTGAGGTCCACCATCGAGGAGCAGCCCTCTGTCAAGCCTCTCTTTCAGGCAGTCCACAGAGAGCTCTTGGCCCTCTTCTGGCCAAGAGTCAGCTCCTGTGTCCAGGCAGGTATCTGTGGAGTGCCCCACGATGTAGACCCCTCCGACAGCTGCATTCCCCATGGCAGAGCACATGAAGGACCCCCTGACGCAGCTGGAGCAAGGAGAGGCCGCTGACACCAGAGAAAAACCCACATGCACACCCAGCTCCACCTCCACAGAAAGCAGGCAGAGAGGCAGACCAGAGGGACAGAGCCACACTGTCCTGCTGGAGATCAGGGACACCATCAAAAGCAGCATAGATCTCCTCTCTCAGCTGGTACACACTGACATACCATCCTCAAACCGCAAGCCCTTCCTCACCTACGTCAACCAGACCCTCATGGACATGTCCGAATCACAGTACCAGGTGATAAAGGACAGGATCACAGGTCTTCTGCACAACCCTCCAGGCCCAGCGGAACCTGCTCCGACCCAGTCCAGGTCTGCTTCTCCAACCCAGGTGATGTCACAGCCCTTCCAAGGCTTTCCACAGGCCCTCACCTCTAAGGCTACAGCGACCAGGAGTTCCAGCAACACAGGCAGCCCATCCCAGTCCAGGCACAGGTTCATCGTATGCCACCGATGCAACCGATACCACCGACGCCACAGATGCCACAGATGCCACCAACACCTCACCTCACTCACCTGCAGACCAGACAGCCCCACTACACTCCACCTTCCTCCACCCCAAAACCAAGCCCGGCCTCAGAACATCTGTCATTGGTCTTGGGACTGACACCACATGTCATGGAGGAAGGGGCTCTCAACATCACGGGACTGAGCCAGCTCTCTGAGAGCTTCCTCCACACACCATCCCCTGTTGTCCTCTCAGGTCCAGGCACCCCAATGGCACTTCTTACCAGCACTCCAGCAGCAGCCACCTCCACAGCACCTGGACCCTTCACCCCTGAGACCACGGGCATGCCTCAGAGTGACTGAGAAGAGTGCCAGAGACTAGGTTGCTACCTGTTGACTTTATCTTTGCTTGGGACACTTTACTTGGGTCATTTTGCTTTTACAGTTTGTTATTAATAAAGTTTATATTTGCTTCACACACTTGGTTCAGTTCTTTTAATAAATAAAGTCTTGGTGGAAACTTTTAGAAATGGTTTGAGCCTTTGCATGCTTGTGGGATGGGTAAGGATAGCAGTGGGATAGATAAACCTCCAGTGCAAGCATAGTGGGACTGTATGGTCCACCCTCCCAGGTGCCACACCTATGGCCCTTTATTATCAATAACAATTTAATCATTCATCAACACATTTCAACATAAACACAACTCTTTATTAAATGCCCTGTTCATTGTAGGGCCACTCAACATACATGGCACAATATCATCAGTGTGATGAGACAGGCTGAAGGAAGCATCCATTAAGCATCTACCATCCTGTCTTGCCACTCCACTGCTCCATCTTCGATGATGGCCTGCACCAGTGTTTCAGGAGGGTGCGCTGCTTCATCCCTTCACGTGGGGCTCTGTTGGGGCCTTGCACATCCACAGTATCTATCAGGTTTCGCCCTTGCCTCCATTCCCCAGGCTCCATGTCCCCATTGCCTTGTTAGAGGTCCACGAGCCTGTTCTGCAAAACTGGGTAGTGGGTGCGCATGAGATTGAGCAGGATGCAGAAAACCTCCATGATGTTCCTCACGGTCTCTGGGCGATGCTGTATGGTGGTGAGAAGTAACTGGAACCTGTTGGCCAGGATGCCAAAGGCATTCTCCACCACCCGCCTTGCCCTGGACAGCCTGTAGTTGAAGATCCTCTCTTCACGAGTGTGGCATCTGGAGGTGTAGGGCTTCATGAGGTAGGTTCTGAGGGAGAAGGCATCATCCCCCATGATGAAGTAGGGCACATCTTGTGTGTCGTTGGGCAGGGGGTCTGGATCTGGGAAGCCCATGATGAAGTTGCATTCCAGCCCCTCCTTGAGGTGACTGGCGTTGTATACCTGAGCATCTGAAGATGAGCCATTGCCTGAAGCATCGATGTACATGAACTTGTAGTCAGCAGCGACCATGGTGAAGAGGATGATGCTGAAGAAGCCCTTGTAGTTGTGATAAGTGGACCCTGAGTTGGCTGGAGCTTCACAGGCCACGTGCTTCCCATCAATGGCTCCAACGGTGTAGAGGAAGTTCCACTTCTGATACCACTGCTCTGCAACTTTCTTCCAGCCTTCTCCAGTGGAGGGGCACTGGAGGAGCTCCTCCAGGTATTCTTCGATGATGGCCTGCACCACTTCTCTGACCACAATGCTGATGGTGTTGTGTGGCACCCTCCAGGCGTACTGCATGCTCCTATACGTGGTCCCTGAGGCCAGGTGGCACAGAGTCAGTGCCACCTTGAGCCCAGGGTCCAGGCTGGGCCAGAAGTTGGTGTTTGCCTTGGTCAACCTGGGTCTCAGCCGCTCCACAACTTCGTCAAACATGGCTGGCGGCATCCTCATGAAGTTCTGGAATGCACGAGGGTCTTCGTTCCTCAGCTCCACCATCAGCTTGTTATACAGTCTGTACTCGGCTCTTCTCGCGATCCATCTTCGGACCCAGACACTTCTTGGATGCCTCCTTTTCTTCCCATAGAACAGGTGAAAGAGCCTGTAGAGGGCTTCGCACTGTTGTAGAACGATGGTGGCTACCAAAAGTAGTGTGCGATGATCCATGGTGGAGATGACTGGATGCTGTGGAAGAGCAAGAGCAAAATGAAGGCTGAAGAGGTCTGCACAGCAGGGCTGCTGGACTGAAAGTGAGATCCAGGTGATTTCTCCCCCCTTTTATAGGAAATATAGGTTTTCCGCTAGGTGTCCTTTTGCATCCTCTAGACATCCTGCAGACATCCTAAATATCCGAAATACGTACCCTATACGAACATTTTTTCCATTTTAATGCTTTATATGCAAACTGCATCTGCTTTCATCCTTTGTACGTCCATGCTACTCACGCTGTGTGTCTGTTCCGCGTCCGTTTCACTTCTTCCCTGTGTCCGTTTTCCGCTGGAGCGGATGTGAGTTGCGCGGATGCGCAGCAGATACTTAGCGGATATTGCGGATGCGTAACGGATGATGATGGACATATAACGGATGTTCCCCATATGCATAGCGGATATAAAATGGATACTTTGGATACTTTATCCACTCAAAAGGTTTTGTGCAACTCAAAACTTTTTGAGCGGATGAAATCTCAGGAGACAGATGCTGGACAGATAGAGAATATGAAAAACCGGCGCAGTGAGTACAGAACGGATGCATTGCGTTAACCTACAGATGGCAAGTGTTTCTCTCCGCTTTACATCCTCTTTCCATCCATTGGTGCTGTGTGACATGGGCTTAAAGGGTGACAGTGAATTATATATCTCAGAATTGGCTACGCCCAGATTAGTGCTGGACATAGAAT
Organism: Laticauda colubrina; assembly: GCA_015471245.1. NCBI lineage: Eukaryota > Metazoa > Chordata > Lepidosauria > Squamata > Elapidae > Laticauda > Laticauda colubrina. Next base: position 2,822 of record BLBF01013150.1, on the reverse strand, counting down.
GTTACCTTCAAATAAATCCTCTTTAGTTTTGGGAGTGTGGCTCAAGGATCCTGATTTAATTAGAGTAACTGCCGGAACCCTGACACTTGTTGCCAATCATTTCAAGTTGTGGAAATTGCTCCAAAAAAAAATTGGAATCCCAGAACATCTCATTGTCCTCATGAGAAACTTATATACAAGTCAGAAAGCCACAGTAGAAACTTTTGTACAGTTTAGGAAGCCACAGTACAGAAAGTACATGGTGAAAAAGTTTGGCTCCAAGTTAGCAAAGGAGTATAACAAGCCTGCTTACTCTTCCCTTATTTATTCAGTTTATATGCTGACTATATATTAAGTGTGATACACAATGACCAGAAACTGTAAAAGTATATTTATTCAGAGTTTTGCAAAAATTCTCTCTCATGTTAAGAGAATTTAGACCACAATCACAGATTGCATATTACATTTTATAGCTTCTTCATGCAAATTAGATTCACGTCTCTTTTCCTGTTATTCTCTGGGTAAGCACTTAGATTTTACTGGTATTTTTCCACTAAACACCACCCACAGAATCTCATGTCTTGTAAATCCCATTCTCATGGCTTCTCCTTTCCTGTAATGAACATCAGCAGTTCTTAATTTTAGCAAACAATACAATAATTAATTCCATTTGGGTCAGAGTGACCCAAAACCAATTTACATATAATCATTGCCAAAGATACGACATTTCATGTTCAAGCCAAAAGTTTGATATTTTTACAGAATACAACAGCCTTGTTTTTATAGTTATATAATATTCCAGTAATATTCCAGTAATATTGCATAGGTCAGTAAAGGCCCTGTCACATTGCCCAACGGATGCAAAACGTCAGTAAAAAGGACACAACGGACGAGCAAAATGTTCCATCCGTTATTATCCGCTCTCAAAAGGGGCAAAAATTTGCATAACTAGAGCAGATAACACGGAAAGGAATGGACGCGGGGAGGACGCAGGGCGGATGGAAAGCGGATGCGGAACGGAAGCCCAGTGGATGGAAGTGGATGAGAGTGGATGGTACATCCGCAAGGCTTCCGGGGGACCTCAGCAAAGCGGATGCGGAACGGATACAGTGGATACAGAGCGGATGCACAGCAGATGAAGCGGATGCAGAGCGGAAGCCTTGCAGATGCACAGCGGAAGCCGATCGGATGCCGAGCGTAAATTGCGCATGCGGGGGTGTGTGCATTGAGTAAGCCACGTGGATATAAAGGGAAGCAGCTCGCATGTGGCCAGCATTCGGAGGAAAGACCTCCTGCCGGATACATCGAGTCCTTGCCTGACCTGTCTGCATACCTGCCTGCAAGCCTTGCTGCCAGCCTGCCTCCAAGCCTCCTGGCCAGCCTCCCTGCCAGCCTTGCTCTCTGCTTGCCTGCCAGCCTTGCTGCCAGCCTCCCTGCCAGCCAGTCTGCCTGCCAGCTTTGGTGCCTGCCTGCCTGCCTGCCTTCCTGCCAGGCTTCCTGCCAGGCTTCCTGCCAGGCTTACCGCCAGCCTTGGTGCCAGGCTTCCTGCCAGGCTTCCTGCCAGCCTTGGTGCCAGCCTTGGTGCCAGCCTTGGTGCCAGCCTTCCTGCCAGGCTTCCTGCCAGCCTCCCTGCCAGCCTCCCTGCCAGCCTCCCTGCCAGCCAGCAACCCCACAACCATGGGGAAGAAGCGAAAGCCTCAGCAACCTGCCGCCATTCCTGGCAAGAGGGACAGGGCCACCCTCCCGCCCCCTGTCCCTGAGTCTGCTTCTGCTGGGGCTTCTGCTGCTCGGGCTCGCTCTTCTGGTGCTGGAGCTTCTGCTGAAGCTGCTCCTGGTGGTGCTGCTTCTGCTGGTGCTTACTCTGCTGAAGCTGCTCCTGGCGGTGGTGCTTCTGCTGGTGCTTACTCTGCTGAAGCTGCTCCTAGTCCTGCTGGTCCTGCTGGTCCTGCTCGTGCTCCTGGACTTGCTCGTACTGCTCGTACTGCTCGTGCTCCTGGTCTTGCTCGTCCTGCTGGTCCTGCTCGTGCTCCTGGTCCTGCTCGTGCTCCTGGTCTTGCTGGCGTTGCTGGTGCTTACTCTGCTGCTGCTGATCCTGGTCCTGCTGCTGGTGCTGCTGCTGCTGCTGCTGCTGCTGGTGCTGCTCTGCTGATGATGATGATCCTGCTGCTGCTGCTGCTGCTGCTGCTGCTGATGATGATGATGATTATGATCCTGCTGGTGATGATGATGATGATGATGATCCTGCTGCTGCTGCTGCTGCTGGTGTGGAGGAGCAGCCCCTACTACCTGGGAGCCCCTCTGATGAGGGCCCATCTGGTCCTGCCAAAGGGAGGAAGAGGCGTATGCGACAATGGGAGAGGAGGCAATACTCCATTGAGGAGGAACACGAGGATGAGGTGCTGGAGTGGCTGAGAGAGAATGACTATCTGTGGCGGAAGGGACACTGGCTGTACAGGGACACCAAAAGGAAGCAGGCTGCTTGGAGAGAGAAGGCGGAGAGTATGGGCTACACTTCGGAGGTGCTCCTCGGCTGGTGGAAGCACATGCACACCTGGTCCGGGAAGCTGCACCTGAAGAAATCTGGCCAGGCCGCGGTTAAGCTGACGGACAGAGAGACCTACGTCATGGCCAGGTGCAGCTTCCTGGAGGGTGAGATCTGCCACCGAGGAGCACCAGGAGCCCCTCTCACTACCCTCTCTCTCTGGCAGCCTGCTGAGAGCCAGTCCTCTTCTGGCCGAGAGTCAATCCCTGTCTCCAGGCAGGTTTCTGTGGACCGTGCCACGGCGGAGAACCCGCATGTTAGGGATAACATTGTTCACCCTAACTGTTTTAGGTGAAATACT
>BLBF01013147.1:0-12481 GCA_015471245.1 Laticauda colubrina | reverse complement strand
CAGCTTGCTAATGAAGAGCAGCCGTCCCTTCACACGGAGCCAAGCTGCACTGAAAGCCTCCAACACAAGAACAGACTGTTGCCAGCCAATCAAAGCCACAAAACAGACAGAAGAAACCAGGAACACCAATCAATCAAACTCCAAGTCCAATGAAACAGGTCCAGGCTCCCAGCCAATCAGAATGAACCAGCCTCAAATTTAAAAACCAGGAGCTGTAAGACCCACATCCATACAGAAGCCTGATGATGGCAGATGAGATTCTGCTGAAACGTTGCTACAACTTTAACAGAACTACAATGACGTGGGATAATACCCGAAGGAAGCTAAACAGCACATATACACACACACACACACACACACACACACACACACACACACACATACAGGGTATGTGGGTGTGGGTGTGAGTGTGTGTATTCCAAGCTTTTCAAGTTCTTCTTGTTACTAATATTTCTCAGAGATTTTATGTCTCTGAAAGTCAACAGAAACATGGTTTTCAAATATTCTCCCTTCGCAAACGTTTTCTGATTCACTTGGCTGTCATTCAATTGTTTTAAAATTCCAGAGACACATGACAGAGACAGAGACAAAATTTGCACATACTATAAAAAGTTCCAGTATACATTCTAGAAGTATGATTGTCGGCGGCTGCCTGAGGTAGAATCACAGATCTTGGATTCTTGTTGTGAATGCATGGGGCAAAATATAAGATCTGTAGTTTGGAGTTTCCTGCTGATACTAAAATGTTTACAACTTCTGAACAGTTTCTGTCCTGGAAGTTTGATATTGAATTATGCAACCAACTCACTGGGAATGGCTATAAAAGGCTTCCTGTTTGTGATTATGAAATCTCTGATTTACAGAGAACGCTGTACTCTTATTCCTGCATAGATCACTGTGTGTTCCATATGCCTAATGACATACTGGCCGATCCTGTTTGGCCTAGGAACACTGAATATAAGGTGACAGTGTGTCTTAAAATTTACATTGTTCGTTACCAGCACAGGAAATCTTCGTGTTTTTGCAGCCACACACTCTCTCACATTTTCGGTTCTGCACTAGGCGAACCAATTGTTACAGTCTGTGTAGCCCACCTCTGCTTACTACTATCATTTTAGTATATTCATTTGAAAACTGACACCCAACAAGAACTTTTATAACATTTGAATTACTCCATAGATCGATGATTCTTTAGAACATGTGGTAATTGGTAGAAGACCATTTTCTCTTGTTTTCTCTGAATAAGACTCATTAAATATTAGATCAAGGATTACCTTCTTCTCATTTTGCTTGACAAATCCAAAAAGGAGAAAGCATTTTGAAAAAGGGAGCTGGTGGGGCATTACTACATGCAGAAGAAATGTAAAGCTTTAAGAAAGGAGAGATGAGAATGAAATATTCACTGATCCACCCAGCTGCTAATCTCCTATCATCATCACCAGAGATTTTTCTTTGTCATGAATTTAGTTATTGCCTTAGGCCATATACATTTCTCAACCTGCTCACTGCAGGAATATCTCCAAGTTGTTTCAAGGATAACAAAAAGTATCTGAAGTGAACTCTGTAAAGAAATTCTCTTTCAACTCTTTTCTTCCTGTAGCCCACAGCAATTTGCACAAGATTCTCAGATGGCCTTTTAACAAGGATCTAATGTGCTAACCTTTAGGAGGAAAAATTTGACATGCATGCATTAGCTTTTCACTGGGTATTTTAAACTATTTAAATTTTCCATTACTTCCTGTATGAAGGTTCCCCTGATTTAGAAGTCAATTTACATATGAGCTTTTCCTTAACATTATTGCATTATCACATGGTATCCAATAATGGCTGTGGTATCAATATTGGTATCAATATGTTGGCTGTGTTGCTTAAGAACTCCTTCATTGTTGCTTCTGTTTTTCTTCCCTTCTTTTATTATTTCTCTTCCACAGTGTTTGGATCTTTAAAGAATCCTTACAATGATTAATGAACAGACCACAGAAATTTTCTCTTTTCATCTCTCTTATTTATTCCCTCCTGCTTTCTAGTAGTCTAGTAGTGGGAATCAGAATATCATCTACCAGTTGTTCAGCTTCAGAAGTCAAACCTTCTCTATGGCCAACAGCTTGGGGACATAGGATTTTATTTCAAGATGGAACCCATATTTAGGAAGATAGCTTGAGCTTTATAGAACACTGTTATTGAATCATTAATCCCTTTGGAAAATCAATGGATGTAGAAAATTTAGAATGATGTAATAAAGTATACTAGTCACTCTACTGTCACATTGTTGTTGTTTTCCTAGCAAAATGAACCAGTCCAACTTTTTTCCTTTCTATTTTTCCTGTATGTCCTCTCAGTTGAATCACTTTTGTTTCTGCATTATTTCTTATACAAGTTTGCAGACTTCTTGATGTAATCATTCTCCCAGCAGGGGCCAACTAAGTTATGCACCAACCACCTATTTCTCCCTTTAACAGAAATGAGAAAGGCTGGTTAGCAGCAATAAAATGATAGGGCATAAGGTTGTGAGGCCTGAAATAACATTAACTTATTATATTTGAGTAATCAGAAGCACATTTCTATCAACAAGAATATGTTTGTATCAGGCTTTCCAAGAGAGCAAACTCAAAGAGCAATTGTGCTTCGATAATCAAGGTCTAACAGGAAATAAGTTACTATAAAGTTACTATAGAAAACTATAGAATTATGTAAAAAGAATGTTTGATTTCTAAATCCTTTAACTGGACATAAATGGCTCCTTGCAAGTCTAAATAGAAAGATCCTTATCATCCCAAATGTTATGAAGATATGAATGATCTATTCATATATTTTTTCTTTTCTACACCACACAGTATTTACCTACTTCATTTTTTCCTAATTCACTCTTCTAAACATCTCAACACAAAATGTGTTCATTTTTTAAATCTTCACAAAAATAAACCATTTTAAAAGATCTAAAAAAATTGTTTATATTTCCCAATGTCTTTAAACATGCTTATCCCTATTGTAAAATATATTCATGTTTTTTAATGCAAACATGCCTAATTTTGGGTGTTGTACAAGTAAATTTCAAGATATTATATATGCTTTTAGAAGTTGCTGTAGATTGTTGAGTGATAGAAGATGAATACTTGGGATTCTATTTAATGCTTCCATGGCAGATTCTATTTTGGTGGTCTCATAAACCTATGCAAATCTCTGCTGGATTTTATTTCTTCATTTTCAACTCGTTAAAAAGAAGGATAAAGCATTTTCTCTTAGGTTTTGAGAGGAACAGATGAAGGCTCACCCTACCTATATTATTGGTTACTGGACTTGCTGAGGATTGGTATAAAATTTTTCAAATTGTAGCATTTACTACACTAAAAAACATACTTCTATTAGTTTGTGGCTCTCTTTTACAGTCAATACTGTTCTCCATTTCTTTTCATTTCCAGTGCAGTGATGGTCATTATGATGATGATAGTAATTATTTTAGAGTGGAGACAGCCAACAATATTATATGATAAATGAAAGAGCCTACAGAAAAATATTCTCCCAACTCCATTGTGCACTGAGTTGCATGAGTGTAACTCTCTACTGTGTGCAATCAGACAAATGGCAATCATTTCCAATAACAAAGCTATTTCTTGTTGACCATATGTATCACTATTTTCTGTTGAAAAGAAATGAGTAGGAACACAAAACAAAAATGTATAGAAAAAATACAAAAAATATAAAAAAAGGTGTTGTTGTTTATGGTAGGATGCCTAGCTATCAAGAATATTCCTTTGCTTTGCTTTTTGTCTGAAGGATTCCCTCACAGTGGACAATTCAATGAAGTGGTCAGCTCTGTTTAGAAGTCCTAAACTCCATCATTAATCTTTCTCCTCTCCTTTGGGTTGCATTTCTGGAATTCTGCAAAACTAAACTTGGCAACCACTTTTATTTAATGAAGTGGCATTCCTTCTATCATTGGAAATTATATCGGAAGTCATAAAAATAACACTAGAGCTGCAGCAAAGTGGAAGGAAGAAATGACTAAGAATTAGTGAGCCTATCACTTTTGCAAACTGTGGAGTCCTTGTTTTTCTCTGAGCTTGGTTGATGTGATGGATTCTAATGAAGCAGCAATTTACTTGGAAGGAGAGAGCACATTCCGAAGAGAAGGACAGCCTGGAACTGGATCAGAGGAAGATAAAGAGATTTAGGAAATCTCAGAGTATAACTGATATGGTTAGAGTGATATAGGTTTAATCTGGCAAGATTCTGTCAGTATGATATGAGGAAATAAAGAGGTAAACTTTGACTATATTGTTCTATGCCTTTCTTGAGCTGACCCAGACAATTGTTCTAATTAGGATACAATTTATCCTTCTTATTTTATTTTTTTCTGCTTGATTGTTTGCCTGGTTCAAAGCTCTACTTATCTGGGTGCTGGTAAATAAGTATTCTGATTTTTTTTTACTTAATGTATCAAATGTATACATTTGATGTACATTTGATTTTACTTAATGTATTATTACATTTCACAGGGAAGTAATTTGTATTGGAGTGGGGGGAATTAAATGCTTGCAAACTATTCCTAAATAATAGTTAAACTAAAAAAAAAACCTAAAACTTGTTAAAAGCTAAAAAAATATTTTTAATTAATCTCTATTGTAATGTTGATTTTAAATGCCTGTGTTTTGTATGTTTTACTGCTTATTATATATACACCAACCAGAGTCACTTCTTGTGATATAGGTAGCCATATAAATTTGATTAACTGGTTAATAAATGGCACTTCTCTCTAAGATGTAAAATCTAGAAGCAGTAGATGAATTTGTATACCTTTGTAGATTGCTTAACATAGATTAAATTTAAATTTTAAAAAATGACAGGTGAAATTTTTGGAAAGATAGTAGTATATTTGTTGAAATGTCTGTTTATAAAAGAATGTTCCTTGCAAGATTCTTATTTAGCAGTAAGAGTTGGATTACTTTTTATATAATCTAAAGTCAAAGATCCTATTATGTATAAGTACAGGGATGCAATAATTTAAAATAAGAGCAGAAATAGCAGAATTGCAAAAGCCCAAGATTCCCTAGGATTCAGAGTAGTCAAGGAAGCTTCTTGAGGACTTAACTACACTATGTAATGAGAATGGCAGAAAAAATGGGGATGTGAAAGGATGTGAATCATGTAATGTATCGGTTCCAGTTTCTGGATCAACTCAACATCTTCACTTAAAAGCACAGGGAGGACATAAACTGACAATAACCTTGACAGCCCTTCTACTATAATACAATTGCAAATCTAATTGCAACTCTAGTTAATCAGAATATGATTGTTGCTGCCTTCTCCACATGTATGTGCAAAGTACACAGTTGAAGTTGACTAATTGGACCAAGTTAACTGTGAAAATCTCATTGCTTTCTTCTGTCACAACTCCAACTGCTGTTGTTCAGTGCATTGCCACAGAGAACCCTAGTAAGTTGTTTCAAGTCGTGAACTTGGAATCTCATTTCTCAGAAAAAAATTGTCCCTGTCTGAACTACTCATGGGGTATAAATATACTGTTGAGTTCAATATTTTTTGTGAACTGACAAAGGGCAAGATATTTGCTTATTAAAAAAACAAAATGTCATGAACTCCTTCTGCTATTTTTTAAGTTTATGTAAAGCAGAATCTAATATGTATTTTTGTTGGGTGGTTTTTATGCATTTCCTGGGAAATGTGTATTTTCTGGTCAATTGCCTTGACTGCTGTACTTATTCAAAAAGAAGGAGAGAGAGATTAGCCTAATTATGGAAACAAAAGTTGAGATGATAGACAAACCAACAGAATGTATGACCCATCCAATGATCATCAGATCTCTGCCTACTACCTGTGACTTCCAGATATTTGGACTCCTCTTCTTTTTGAAATCCCAGGTAAGCAGCAAAAAAACCAAACAAAAAAAAACACCTAAATTAACTGTCAGATCTAGGGACACATATTCACTCTCAATGTTTCTGGTGAGGAGGATAATAAATTGTGAGAAGATTTCACCCAGTCCCTGTTAGTATGTCAGTTTGCTATTTGAAACTGCAATCTGAAGGGCTTATAATTAGGCTGAGTTACATTTAAGTGTGCCATTTAAAGCAGCAGGCTGGCACATCTGTCTGGAAGTTGATCTTTTCATAAGCTTGTACCCAACTCTGCCATTTCTACTCCACATTAGCATCTCCTTAAGGTATTGAATACCACAAAAAATATTGTAAGAAAATTAGCATCTCATCACTGAGGCACTAATTTTCCTGGGCAAAACCTGAAATTACAGCAGGCAGCAATGCACTTAAATTATTTATTGTATATGGGGTGCATGCCTTAAAAGAAATTTTGGAAAATTAGCAAAGAGATAGTGGATGGAGTGTAAATCAACTTCCCAGCACTGAAATATAATTCTAGGAAAAGAAAATGAACATAGGTGTTTGTAGGATGGAATAGAACATCATACAGAAAATTTTGAATTTAAGATTCTAGGTACTCAATAATATTTTCTTTTTCTTTCTAAGCAACACATATTTTATTAATCGTTATTGTTCTTTTCTGCACTCTTTCACTCTCAACATTTATTTTTCTGGTATCATGTTAACCAAAACTGGGTGCAATATTCCAAGTATGGTCTTACTAGTGCCCTATAAAGTGGTACTAACACTTCACACGATTTTGATACTACCCCTCTGTTGATCAGGACTTCAGCTATATTCCTCTTGGATACTGAATTTCAAGTATTGTTTATTTTTGTGGTATTTATTTCTTTTTCCTCACTTAATCAGGTGCTTTCCTTCTCTTAAACTCACAAGACTATATCTTCTTTGATTTTCTCCCTATTCTTCCTTTTTTCCCCTTGCTGCTATGTTTTAAGAGATTTCTTTTTCCTGAAGCTTCCATCCATCCTGGTATGTATAATTTAAACACCAATTAAAATAGCTATCCCTTTATTTTCAAACTGAACTTCTGTTTCTGCCTTGACTTTCCACTTGCCTTCCCTTATCAGTCTGAAAATAAGCAGACCTCTAATTTTTAGGTTGGGTTTACCCTGATTAATTGTATTGATATGTACAGGGACAATGCTTTCTTGGGAAAAAATAAAGGACAAACCAAAAAAAAGGACAAATCTGAAAAGGTCCACAAAAATGAAGAAAAAATACTTGTTCATGTTTATTAACTTTGCTTAACAGTGAAAAAATCAAGAGCAAAATCAGGAAAACAATATTTAAATGAAATAAACACCAAGAGCAGCTTTCTGGAATGAATCAGGGGTGGGATTCTACCAGTTCTGTCCACTTCTTTAGAACCGGTTGCTCTGAAAAGCAGGAAACAGAGAGCATACACAGAACCGGTTCTATGTCTGCTGCTGTTTTGGCCCATGCGGCCACCCGGGCTCTTACCTGATCTTTATTTCCTGCTTTTTCAACTGCAGATGTTTTGTGCGACACAACTGCAGTTGAAAACGCAGGAAAAAAGTGGTTTTCCAACTGCTGCGCACTTTCACACAGCACTGCTCAGCTGTCCAGGCAGCTCAGCAGGTCGTAAATTGCACTTGTGTGACACAGAGCAACAGAACCAGTAGTTATACTGGTCGGATCCCATCCCTGACTATAATAAAGGATGTATGGCCAATGTATGGTCAGTGAGAATTATGTGAGTTTATGTCCAACTTTCAAATTTATTACTTCTGGGGCTTTTTTGTTGTTGTCACCTTTATATTAGAACAGAATAGAATAGAATAGAATAGAATACCTTTATTGTCATTGCATTCAAAATACAATAAAATTTCAAAGCTACTCCAGCACAGTGCCCCAAACACCACATCACAATCACACTTCACAGTATTAAAAAAGTAAAACAAAAAGTAATAATAATAATAATAAAAAACCTAGTCTAAAACCTATTTAAAATATATATTAAGTTAGATACTTTAAAAATGCCACTTTATACATAGAACTAAATCACAAATGTATTGTTTGATTCAAGACAATTATTGCCTTAGAAAATAAACTGTTTCTCAGTCTATTAGTCCTCATTTTAAGACACCTATAACGCCTTCTTTATGGTAACAATTTGAAATATGAATGTCCAGGAGATTTTTTTGTGCACTAGAGAGGAGTCTGGTCTTTGCAATCTCTTCCAAAGAAGAAAGAGAGCAACCAATGATTTTTTGTGCTGTATATTCCATTAATCATTCAAAGGTTAATCATTCAAGGAAATGTTCAACAATAATAGAATCCCAACAGCAATAGAATCCCTAAAATCAGAAGGGGGTTAATAGCTCCTTTTCTACTTAATATATTTTTATCTTAAAAATTCAAGCTTTGATGAACAACTCACCAACCACAGCTCACATTATCAGATATATAGAGTGTGTATACTACTGTGGGATTTAAATTGTGAAGGGATGGTGATGGGGCAGACTGGTTAATTTTATAGATGAAAGTTATTTGTGAAATAGATTAAAAGCACTATATCACTTAAAAACTACAAAGAGTTAAAAACATTATATTTGTTAAAACTTTTGGAAAGAACCTGAAACTTTTTGATGTATGTGAGTTCAGGTATCATATCTTGCTTTTCTAAAATAGACATTTTGAGACCTGCAGTATTGTATCCTGGGAAGTTGAAATGTTATTTGACATTGTCTTTGTTCTGAATACTGGTATAAATAGAAGAACAATTTCTTCTCTTACATTGACTACAAGGAATTATAGAAGATAATTTCTATTAACTGTTAACTGTGCCATATTAGACTATGATAACTCAAAGTGCCATTTTTCACTGCACTGAACTAAAAAATCTGGAATCCACTTAGAATTTCAATTTCAGCAGTTGTGTAATACTACACAATTAAAAGATTAGAAGAAACCAACCAAACATTTGGTTACCATTTGAGAGATACGGGTCATTTTTAAAATCCTTTGTAAAGAATGTTCTAAACATCAGGAAGAATAGCAGAGGCAAAAGTTCTGCCACCTTATTCTTTCTTTCAGAGAATGTAAGCTCCCTATTTATATAAAGTTTGTTGATATATTAGCAAGGAACAGACCCCACCATTGCTAGCACTGATGATGCTACCTAGTTGAGTAATGAAACAATCTGCAAGCAAACAACCAAGTGAGTGTCAAGGAATTTAAAGTATTGTTTGTTTGTGAATATTGTCATGTCATTTCTTCCTACATTTAACTCTGCTCTCCACAGAAGATGCAATTCTCTGGGGAAGATTTTAATGCTGGGAAAGGTGGAAGGAAAGAGAAGCATCAGCATTAAGGTGGATAGATTAAGCTACAGTGGTATATGAATCTAAGCTGGATATTCAAGTTTTCTATCACTACTAGGTGACTTAAATTCAGGGGTGAGATGCTACCGGTTCTGCCCAGTACTGTAGAGCGGGTAGCTCTGAAGAGCAGCAGACACTGAACCGGTTCCGTGCTTGTTGCTGTTTGGCCCATTCACCCGCCCGGCTCTTACCTGTCCTTTATTTCCTACTCTTTCAACCTCAGCTACTTTGCGCGGAACAGCTCAGGTTGAAAAAGCAGGAAAAAAGAGGCTTTTCAAACGCTGTGCACTTGCGTACAGCACTTTTCAGCTGTCCAGGTGGCACAGCCTAAGGTTATTTTAAAACGTAAGCACTGAACCAGTAACGTCAGTTGAATCCCACCCCAGACTAAATTCATTCATAATGATTAATGAATGTACTGATACTATATATACCGACAATGATAAGAATCTGATATGAACTAAGATGGAAGTACACATTAATTTCCACAATGGAAGAATAAATGGTGAAGATGCGGGAGTTGGAAGAGATGGCAAAAGTGACTGTTTTAATTAAGAGACAAAAATATTCAATTTGATTTCTATTTAGAAACCACTTATGGATTTTATACTTGAAACTGAAAAAAAATACTCTATTTTTAGGTTTTGATAAATAAAATAATTCCCTTGTTCTATAAATGGCATGAAATATTCAGAAATGTAAAGCAAACGGTTGAAGTTGTAACTTTTTTTGTACTCTACTACACTGAAAAAGTAGAAAGTCATTATTTTTATCTTCCATTTTATTTTGTTCTGCACTTCTCTTTTTAATTTTCTCAATTTTTGCTTCTATTTGTATTTTATTTTATAATAAACTTTTCATAAAAAGTTTGAAAATAATGATTTTCGGTGCAGAATAAAAGTAACTTTTAAGGGTGTTTCTGTTAAGTATTCCTGAAAAATACAAATGTCTCCTTGATCAGTTTATGATCTACTTAAACAGTATCAATTGCATGAAACTCAACGAAAACACCGGCTAGGAAGAAGGTCTTGTAGAATTTCTGCAATAACACTTCTGCAAATTTTGCCAGGCAACAGTGTCTCTAACTGAAGCATCCTGTTGGTTATACTGCTGAGTTATCCATTTTCTTCTCAGCTAGACTGAAGATACTTCATTTGCTAGAGAAAAACTAATAATAAGAGAATAAGTATACAAAGAAATTGTCTTCCAGCTTGCGAGTAGGTGTTAACACAGTAAGCCATATGAGATTTTGATGGTATGTTTCTTTTCCTCATGAAAGAAGATAACAACAAAGAATAAGAAGACAATGAGTTAGGAATAGCTGCCTCCACTGTTCTGAGCAAAGACCCAAAACAAATCTTTGTTGGATGATTGATTTTGTAGGGAGATTTTTCAGGCTTTGTTAATTTGCAGTTTACCTGTGTAAAGCAATCATGATGATGTTCAAACCTCACAACCTCAATGAAAACTAGGTATGTCTTCATAATTTTCTCGTAGCTTAAGACACCTTTAGTTCATTTTCTGTAACCCTATTTTCTTTATTTTTATTTTATTTGGTTTGTCAATTGCTTACAAGATAATAGGTATAAGTAAAAACATAGTTATGAATACATGAAATGGATACATATAAGAAAAATAAAAGAAACAATAGGACAGGGACGGTAGGCACATTGGTGTGCTTATGCATGCCCCCTACAGACTTCTTAGGAAAGGGGTGAGGTCAATAGTAGACAGTCTAAGGTTAAAGTTTTTGGGGTTTGGGGAAGAAACCACAGAGTCAGGAAGAGTATTCCAGACATTGACTACTCTGTTGCTGAAGTCGTATTCCCTGCACTCAAGTTTGGTGCAGTTTATCTTGAGTTTGTATCTATTGTGTGCTCTTGTATTGTTTTGGTGGAAGCTGAAGTATTCATTGACAGGTAGGACATTGCAATATATAATGTTATGTACTATACTTCGATCAAACCGAAGGCAGAATAGTTCTAGGTTGTCTAGGTCTAAAATTTCAAGTCTGGTGGCATAAGGTATTCTGCTACGAGTAGAGGAGTAGCGGACTCTTCTCATAAAATATTTCTGGACTTTTTAATATCTGATATGTAATGTGGGTTCCAGACTGATGAGCTGTATTCAAGTATTGGTCTAGCAAATGTTTTATATGCTCTAGTTAGTAGAGTGATATAACTGGAGAAAAAGCGACAAAGGATTAGGTTAACAACTCTTAATGTCTTTTTGGCTATGTAGTTATAGTGGGCTCTAGCACTTAGATCATTTGAGATGAGTATTCCAAGATCCTTGACAGAGTTTGGATCATCAACAAGGTCTTGACCATTCAGCCAACATGCAAGGCAGAGCATTTATTTGTTGAGATTTGAAGTTGCCATTTGTTTGACCATTCTGACACATAGTTGAGGTCTTTTTGAAGGGTAGCAGTATTGTCTGTGGTCTTGAATAGCTTTACATCGTCAGTGAAGAGAACGCAGTTGCTCTTAATATGATCACAGAGGTCATTTATGTAGAGTATGAAGAGAGTTGGTCCTAGAACACTGCCTTGGGGGACACCACTGTTGACAGGTACAGGATTTGATAAGACCCAATTTTGACCATTTGTTGTCTTTTGAGAGAAATGCTTCTATCCAGTTATGCAGGTGTCCAGAGATACCATAAGATTTTAGTTTTAGGAGTAGTTTGTGGAGAAGGCGGAGCTACGTCTCGGTGCTACAGCTGCGATCTCGGGGCTCTGAGATCTCAGCTGATATTTTTGCCTCTGGTCGGTTCTAACGGACCTAAACCGTCCCGTAGAGACGGGGATTGTGAAGGGCACAGTCCCAGGATCCCAGAGATATCGCAAAATCTCTGGTTTGATCTGGGAGAAGCCCTTTTGCTGGAAGCAGAAAGGCAGCCTCTAAAGCTGCTGAAGTCGGGACAACTCCGGAAAGAAAGGGATTTAAATGAGCGTGTATCGGTTGGGTGAGAAATTCTTTTGCATTATAAATTGATTAAGACTTGAAAGGACATCCTGAACAAAGAAGAAATCTGTGGCTTTATTTTTCTTTTGACTGAACTTTGGTTGAGCGGAGTTTAAGTTATGTCAAATTGAGACTTGGATTTTTTTTTTCTTATTTTCTTTGAGGACTTTAAGGTGACTTTGTAGGTAACCGGACTGAATTTTCTCTTATATATATTTTTATTTTTCACTTGATTTTTATTTTTTATCTTTTT
>BLBF01013146.1:0-20826 GCA_015471245.1 Laticauda colubrina | reverse complement strand
GACACAACGGATGAGAAAAATGTTCCATCCGTTGTTATCCGCTCTCAGAAGGGGCAAAAATTTGCATAACCAGAGCGGATAACACGGACGCGGGGAGGACGCAGGGCGGATGGAAAATGGATGCGGAACGGAAGCCCAGCGGATGGAAGCGGATGGGAGTGGATGGCACATCCGCTAGGCTTCTGGGGGACCTCAGCAAAGCGGATGCGGAATGGATACAGCGGATGCAGAACGGACGCCGAACGGATGAAGCGGATACACAGCGGATGCACAGCGGAAGCCTAGCAGATGCCGAGCATTAATTGCGCATGCGGGGAGAATGCATTGTGTCAGCCCCGCGAATATAACGGAAGCAGCTCGGAAGCAGGTCGCCATTCAGAGGAAAGACCTGCTGCCGGACGGATTGACTGCCTTGCCTGCCCTGCCTGCATGTCTGCCTGCAAGCCTTGCTGCCAGCCTTGCTGCAAGCCTTGTTGCTAGCCTTGCTGTCTGCCTGCCTGCCAGCCTTGCTGCCAGCCTCCCTGCCAGCCTTGGTGCCTGCCTGCCAGCCTTGGTGCCTGCCTGCCAGCCTTGGTGCCTGCCTGCCTGCCAGCCTTCCTGCCAGCCTTGGTGCCTGCCAGCCTCCCTGCCAGCCAGCAACCCCACAACCATGCTGAAACACAGCAAGCCTCAGCCATCTGCTGCCAGCCCTTGCAAGAGGGACAGGGCAGGGGGTCTGGATCTGGGAAGCCCACGATGAGGTTGCGTTCCAGCCCACCCTTGAGGTCACTTGCGTTGTATATCTGGGCATCTGAAGATGAGCCGTTGCCTGAAGCATCGATGTACATGAACTTGTAGTCAGCATCGACCATAGCGAAGAGGATGATGCTGAAGAAGCCCTTGTAATTGAAATAAGTGGACCCCGACTTGGCTGGAGTTTGCAGGCCACGTGCTTGCCATCGATGGCTCCAACGGTGTGGGGGAAGTTCCACTTCTGATACCACTGCTCTGCAACTTTCTTCCATCCTTCTTCAGTGGAGGGGCACTGGAGGAGCTCCTCCTTGTATTCTTCGATGATGGCCTGCACCACTTCTCTGACCACAATGCTGATGGTGTTGTGTGGCACCCTCCAGCCGTACTGCATGCTGCTGTAGGTGGTCCCTGAGACCAGGTGGCGCAGAGTGAGTGCCACCTTGAGCCCAGGGTCCAGGCTGGGCCAAAAGTTGGTGTTTGCCTTGGTCAACCTGGGTGTCAGCCGCTGCACAACTTCGTCAAACATGGCTGGAGGCATCCTCATGAAGTTCTGGAATGCCCGAGTGTCCTCGTTCCTGAGCTCCACCATCAGCTTGTTGTACAGTCCGTACTCTGCTCTTCTCCCAATCCATCTTCGGACCCAGACGCTTCTTGGCCGCCCCTTTTTCTTCCCGTAGTAGAGTTCACAGAGCCTGTAGATGGCTTCGCACTGTTGCAGAAGGATGGTGGCTGCCAAAAGGACCGTGTTACGTTCCACGGTGGACATGACTGGATGCTGTGGAAGAGGAAGAGTCAGATGAAGGCTGCAGAGGTCTGCATCGCAGGGCTGCTGTTCTGAAAGTGAGATCCAGATGAGTTGCTCCTCCTTTTTATAGGCAGTATAGGTGTCCCTTTGCATCCTCTAGGCATCCTCTAGAAATCCTTAATATCCGAGATAGGTCCCCTCTGTGAACGTTTTTTCGTTTTACATGCTTTGTTTCCATGCTGCATCCGCTAGGCATCCGTTCTGCATCCGTTCCGCATCCGTTCCGCTTCCTCCCTGCGTCCGAGTGGATGCGAGTTGCGCGGATGCGGAACGGATGCCTAGCGGATATAGCGGATGCATAACGGA
Organism: Laticauda colubrina; assembly: GCA_015471245.1. Classification (NCBI taxonomy): domain Eukaryota; kingdom Metazoa; phylum Chordata; class Lepidosauria; order Squamata; family Elapidae; genus Laticauda; species Laticauda colubrina. The sequence continues at coordinate 18,983 of BLBF01013146.1, read as the reverse complement.
TGCATAACGGATGCGTAGCGGATGCGTAGCGGATGCAGAACGGACGAATTGGATACATTTTCCGCGCAAAAGTTTTGAGCAGCTCAAAACTTTCTGAGCAGATGAAACATCAATAAACGGATGCTGGACGGATAGAGAGGAAGCAAAACGGAGGCAGTGAGTACATCGCGTTAACCAACGGATGGCAAGCTTTTTTGTCCGTTTTACATCCTCTTTGCATCCGTTGGTGCAGTGTGACAGGGGCTTAAGTTTAAGATTTTCTCTCCTTGTCTTAACCTTTTCTCTGGAGTCCAATTCTGCAGCACTTCCACCCCATGCCATTTGTAGTTCTAAATCTTTTTGTAATCCGTTAATTTGGAGCTGACACAGAGAACTCTTCCATTTTGAAATGCAGAAAATCATTAACTCTGAAATGCAGGAAATACACAGGGGACACAATGAGCAAATCAATGCTGCAACTCGGTAGAAGACTGTCAAAGTTAGGCCATCAGCATTTCATCTTCTGAGCGAGTAGGGCCCATCCCATTTTAACAAAAATCCCCTCCTCTATTTCTCCCCCCCCCCCCAGAAATAAAATACATTCTAGTGGCTCCTCAATCTAAGTTCATGTTTTCAGAGTATTTAAGAAGGTGTTTGGTGGTTTGCAAAACAGAAACAACTGAGCCTTTGCAATCCAAGGAAATATCCCAGCTACCAGGTAACCATGCATGCATCTCCATGCCACAAAGAAGAGGTAAACCTATTCTCCAAAACATCTGAAGGCAGGGCAAGAAACAATGCATGGAAACGTATTGAAGAGAGAACCAACCTAGAATTGAGGAGAAATTTCCCAGCAGTGAAAACCAATCAATGGAATGGCCTGCGTCCAGAAATTGTGAATGCTCCTTCACCAGAGAAGAGATTAAACAGCCATTTGTCCAGAATAGTATAGGGACCCATGTTTGAACAGAGGGCTGGACTAGAAGACCTCTAAGGGCCCTCCAACTCTGTTATTCAGTTCTTCTGTTAAAATAATGAAATTACATTAATGGCAAAATGGTAGCACCTTGGCAACTTTCAAACTAGGTATTTTCCTAATAGTTATAATTATGTTGACATATTGATACTGCAGATGGGTTGGAGGGTGAGAACGTAAGACCTAAAGAATCGAACGCCAACAAACTATAGGAAAAGCAGGGACAAGGTGGGTGGGTGGGAAGAAGAGTGTCATGGCTTCCTTTAGTCAAGAAGCTGGAGTTAGGGGGTGAGACACAAAGAGCCATCTATGCCAAACTCTGCAAGGTGATTATGATATAAGATTAAAACAAACCAAAACACATAAAAGATGAGTTTGAGGAGGTGGGGTTACTTCAAATAGGCCAAAGCAGAGTCAGAAAAGAAGCAACTCAGTTGGCCCAAACTACAGGTGTTGTGTGGTGAGACCAGACGGGAACTGTTTCTGAAGTGAAGAGAATGAGTCTTAGCAAAACATGACATTACTTCTTATTCCTTCTGAAAACCAGAATTATGCCTAGAAAACGTCACATTATTATGACGAGAAGTGTTGTTGGAAACATTTGGCCATTTTTTGCAGCCCTAGAGTTCCCCCCGACAATCACTACTGATTATTATTATTATTTATTTTGTGAATCAGAATAGAGCTGGAAAAGGGACCTTAGATTAGAAGTCTTCTAGTCCAGCCCCCTGCAGGAGATCCTATACCATGAAACAGGAGATCCTATACCATTTCAGACAACTGACTGTCCAGTCTAAAACCTCTAGTGATGAAGTAACCACAACATCTGAAGGCAAGCTATTCCATTGGTTAATTGTCCATACTGTTAGGAAGTTTCTCCTCAAATCCAGGCTGCTTCTCTCCTTGACTTCTCTTCCATGCATTGTTTATTGCCCTGGTCCTTTATTTATTGAAAAATAAACTGACCCCTTCTTCTCTGTGGCAGCCTCTCAAATACTGGTGACCCCGACATGATTCTTGTCCAGGGATACGTCGCCCGACTCCTATACTACGCACCGGGAAGGCAAGCGCTTCATAAGTATGGGCTCCTCAAAATCCAAAGTTCTCTCCAAACATGTGGAGGAACTTTCCTCTATAGTCGGGAAAGCTAACAACCTGCAAAAGGTTAACAGCACAACTATATATCCTCTATCAAAGAGACAAATTTCTCATTTTCTCCTTTACCTTCAAAAAAATTGCCCCGCTTATCCTGAAGAAGGCACTCTCAAGTCTTCTACATGGGCACGTATTGGCAAATGGCTCCGTAATCCCCCCAGAGCTCCTCCAGACATTTTGTGTACGTGGCAAGCCCTAATGACTGCCATAACGACGATGTTTCCAAATTCAACTAATCCAAAAACGGAACAATCCCTTGAAGATACATCGTCTTCCAAAATTGATACTGTTTCAAATTCTGTTCCCCTTAATACCTCTTCTAACCCCTCTTCTCTGTATCCTTCGCTAACATCTTTAAATTGTCCACCCCCCTATCAATTGATTAACACACCGTCACTAACTTCCTTTGACGAGCCTTTAAAAACCCCTGGCAAAACTAATTTGACAGAACCTCCTATCATGAATTCCTTTCAAAAGGCAATACAAACTGGGAAGGTTTCGCCGGAAGACCTTTCCTGTTTTCCTATGGTATTACACACTCCGGCGGGGGCTAACGCTCCCCTTCCTCATTACGTTCCAATGGAGTGGGACATATTGAAGGAACTGAAAACTGCCACAGTTAAATACGGTCTTCAGTCACCATATGTCCGTACACTTATGGAAAATATGGCAACTAATTACCGTATCTTATTTTCTGAATGGCAAGCTATGGCTAATATGTTACTCACTTCCTCACAATTGGCTTCATGGCATAATGATTATAGAATAGCCATCCAAGCCGCGGCGGCTGCTGGTTTACCACCAAATGTAACAATAGACCATTTATTATGCCAAAATACTATAATTACTCCTCAGCAAGAAATTACAATTGGCATTCAAGGATACAATTTAATGAAAAATGCTGCTTTAAATGCTTTCCGCCGCATACCCAATTCTTGGCAACCTACTTTGTCCTTTGCGAAGATTCTTCAGGGACCTTCTGAGCCCTACTCTACCTTTATAGACAGACTGTCTGATGCCATTAACAGACAAATTGACAATCCGCTTGCACAGGCTGAATTACTAATAAAATTAGCAGTCTCTAACGCTAACGCAGACTGTCAGGCGGTATTAAAACCGCTGCAATCAATACCACATCAAACTCTGGCAGATTATATCAGAGCCTGTCAGGATGTTGGCACGGAAGCACATCGTGCCCGTTCTAACGCTTCTGCCCTTGCTTGTGCGCTATCCTCCACCTTCCCTATGACTGTGCCTCGTCAAGGAAACTGTTATAATTGTGGAAAACCGGGTCATTTTAAAAGTCAATGCAGGGCTCGGGGAGGGGGAAATGCTCCAAAAAGAAAAACCTTTGCCCAAACCACCAAGCCTAAAACCATATGTCCAAGGTGCCGTAAGGGCTATCACTGGGCGAGCCAATGCCGATCCAATCCTCAACAAGGACAGGCTTCGGAAAACTAGTTGCGGGATTGGCAACTAGCCCCGACAATAAGGTTGCAAATCGGAATGCATTCCCTGCTGAATTATCAGAAGATGTAGTTTATGAGGACGTAGGGGCAGTCATTATTCTTCCCCTCACTATAACTACACAACACCCTATTGCATCTGACTGTCCTGCTTTGCTGATCCCCACTTCCGCTCTGATAATAGAAGGAGTAATAGCCGCTCCTTTTCTTTACAATGTTTATTCTATAAATTGTTTGTCCATGGCAGTAATGGGAGATCGCCCCTTTTTTCTAAAAAAGGGCATGATTGTAGCTACCTTTATACTTCTTTTGCACTCCTCCGATTCCCTTTCCTTTATGGCTTTGCAACGACCTGTACAGACCTCGAAACCTTTACTCACGGTTATTCTCAACAACCGATCCTTTTCAGGTCTCGTTGACACGGGTGCTGACGCTTCTGTTATTTCTGCCTCTGAATGGCCCCCTGAGTGGCCGCTCGACCCTTCACCGGCAGTTCACGGTGTGGGAGGAGCTCAAGCCGCTCAGGTCAGCTCTAACTGGTTGTCTGCTTCTATTGTTGGGGTTTCTACTATCGCGCACATAAAACCCTATGTGCTTCCGCTGTCCTTTAACCTGTGGGGACGGGATCTCCTATCGCAATTGCAAGCTACCATTTCTTTTCCCTGACGATCTTCCTTATGCCTCATACGCTACCGCTATCTTTGACTACCTCTGTTCCTGTCTGGGTTGATCAATGGCCCTTACCCTGTTCCCACACCAATCAATTAATGTGATCTCTGATAGTTTATATGTTACTCAGCTGGTTAATAATATCTTTGAAGCATATATATCCCCTGCTACTCCGCATGATCTGTATGATTTACTAAGTGATCTACAGGTCCTGCTGTATAAACGCAAATGCCCCCTCTTTCTAGCCCATATACGAAGTCACCAAAACCTACCTGGGTTCCTATCAGAAGGCAATCAAAGAGCCGATGAAGCGTGTATTGCATGCCCAATTACTATTAAAGCACCTATGCCTATTGCACTCACAGCTTCTCAGAGCCATGAATATTTCCATCAAAACAAAAGAGCCCTTGTAAAACAATTTGGAATTACAATGGCTGAAGCAACAGCCATTATTCAACAATGCCCTACTTGTAGTAAACAGAGTAAAGGCTTAGCTCAAGGCACCAACCCCAGAGGGATTCAAGCATGTGAAACCTGGCAAATGGATGTTACTCAATTTATTCCATTTGCACCTTGGAAATATTTGCATGTATCGGTGGACACCTTTTCGGGTTTTATTATGGCAACTCCACAAAGAGGTGAATCCACCAAACATGTAATTAATCATTGTATTCGAACCTTTACAGTGCTGGGATGTCCACACACGCTAAAAACAGACAATGGGCCAGCTTATATTAGCACCGCCTTTGCGGAATTTTGCCATAAGTGGTCCATTGTTCACAAATTTGGTATACCATTTAATAGTCAAGGGCAAGCTATCGTTGAAAGAGCTAACCAAACCCTGAAGTTAGCTCTTCAGAGGTATATGGGGTCAAATGGCCACCCGAGGCCCCCCAACCTCCCAGCACTGCAAAACATTCTCAACGTATGCCTATATACGTTGAACTTTCTGAACCTCACTGGAACCCCTCCTCTTACCCCAGCATCTCGACATTTTTCAAAACCTCCTGTTCCCACTTCCAGACCCCTTGTTTATTACAGGCATCTACCAGATCCTGTTTGGAAAGGACCAGCAGAGCTTATAACATGGGGTCGAGGCTATGCTGCTATCCAATTGCCTGATAAAGTTTTGTGGATTCCAGCCCGCTGCGTTCGTCCTTTCCATCCATCTTCCCACGACAAACGCAATGAAGCATCTGATTGTCAACCAGATACTGTTATCCCTGTTTGGTTTTTTGGTGGCACATAATTTCAACCCACACCGCGCCTTATCAATATGCTGGATGGTCAAAGACTCTCAGGGTGAATTATTAACTCAACTTTGCAATATGACTCGTTTAGACCTATTTTTCCCGCAGCTGCAGTTTGATTTTGCTGAAATGCTTCATGGTGTTATTCCTTATAAAGATTTTATTAATTCTGCTTCCAGGCCTCCCCAACCCTATCCCTCACATGTATATAATTGCTATTTTTACTTCTGTCCTGGACACTCTCAAACAGCAGATGATAAATATCAATGTGGGGGCGTTGCGGACACATTCTGTAAAAATTGGGGATGTGAAACGACCGGCTATATGTCATGGACTCCACACAAGCCTGATACCTACATCTCCATCGGAAGATCTACCACCAGGAAAAAATGCGATTTTGGAGAGACATCTTCCCGGAACACTCGATGTAATAACATCACTATAACTTTTCTATCAAAGGGCAAGGACTCTCCCTTATGGGATCAAGGCATGAAATGGGGGGGACGGATGTATGATCCTTTGGGTTATGATTATGGCAATGTATTTTATATCCAAAGACATGTGACCCTACCATCTACTAACCCTATAGGACCTAATTCAAATATCAAATCTTCCTTTCTACAACCGTTAAGCAATCCTACTAATCCAATCCTCTCTTTAATCTCTTCATCATATGCCTTTTTGAACGCCACCTCCAATTTTACTCATCAACCCTGTTGGCTCTGCATATCTTCCACTCCACCCTTTTACGAGGCAGTAGCCTCATCAGAGGCTTTTTCAAACCAAACCACCGATCATCAATGTAGATGGAAGAACTCTACCATTACTGTTACCTCTGTTATAGGTGTTGGATGTTGTTTAGGTAACATTCCCTCCAATTATTCCCAGTATTGTCATAATGGTTCTACTCACTATAAATGCCAGATCTACTTAGGAAAGGGAAGAACCAGCATTGGAGAAGGATATAATCAGGTCTACACTTCTATGGGAGGGAACATTAATGATCGATTAAAAGGACAATATTTTGTAGCCGGAACACTTCTATTTGGGCATGTTCCGCAGGTGCTACCACCTGTGTATCCGGAGATGTACTTATACAACAAAAGGCCTTTTGCATACAAGTAATTTTGTTACAAAAAATTGAATTATATAAGGATCCCGAATTTGTCTCCCTTCTAGAACCTGAGATGCTTCTTAGAGCCAAAAGGGAAATTGTAACTGCTCTTACATTATCAGTTTTGCTAGGTTTGGGAACAGTAGGAGCTGGCACAGGCATAGGCGCTCTCATTCATAATACCAATCAAATAAGCAGACTATCGGCTGAAATAGATGAAGACTTAAAAACCTTAGAAGTCTCCATCTCAGCTATGCAGGAATCACTCACTTCCCTAGCTGAAGTTGCACTACAAAATAGAAGAGGCCTTGATCTGTTATTTTTAAAACAAGGAGGCTTATGTGCAGCTTTAGGAGAGGACTGTTGTTTCTATGCCGATTCATCTGGAGTAGTCACAGATTCCTTAAATAAATTAAGGGAACGACTGAAGAATAGAGAGATAGAACGGCAACAGTCGATGGGATGGTTCCAAAGCATGTTTCAAATATCACCATGGTTAACTACATTGCTTTCTGCACTTATAGGACCACTCATATTGCTAATATTACTGTGTATATTGGACCTTGCATGCTTTCAAAAATACTTAACTTTTTGCGTAATCGACTATATAGCATGAATGAAGTCATCACAGATACTCACACAAAGATCAATAGCCTTACATGCAATATGGAAAAACAAGCCTTGTTACAATTTTCTGATAGTGACTATGAGGAACCTGATACCATGAAAGAAGATATGATCTCTCTTATGGACATGGGGAGTGATGGGTCGGAGGACGTACCGCTCGCCATTAGTAAGAATAATATCATAAATAAATAAAAACAGACGAGATGTTGCAGTATCTAAAGGTACTCCTGTGCATAGTCACGTAGCAGAAAATGAAGGCAATAAACAACTCCATATTAGGCAAAAGGAACTGGCAGGAACAAATAAACTCCAATACACATCCTTGTCTCTAATCCAATACACATCCTGGTCTCTAAAACTACTCAATAAAAGAGAACGTGACCAGTCCTCTGGGCGCTCTCATCAAGAAGATTCATTGTGTCCGTGTGGTTCTTCTTAATCGATGCGAGGTCCGGTCACCTAGGCGGGTGGTCGAAACTCTGCCAGTTCCCGCCGGGTGATCTCTTCCACTGCGGTATCTAACAAACTTCACAACCCACCACTACCCCAGGGGGAAAAAGAAACTAAAGATTTCAACTTCCTCCAGGCATATGACAGTGCTGTCTTCTCATATTTTCTCCACCTGCTATGGCTTTTGCCACTCTGCCCAGATGCTAAGGCTGCCCACAAGAAGTTGGCCAACCTCTAGTGCTAAATTTGGATTGGCTCTGGTTCAACAAAGAGCTGGTGGGATTCCCCACAGGAACCATGAAGGAACCATAGTTTCCAAATGCCTGGAGGGAATATAGCCCTTAATTCATACATAAATAAAGCTGGGGCTTTATGTGACTTTCCCCCCTTAAAAAAATGCCTATAACCTGTCAAGATGAAATTATAACAGGCAGGTGATTTTGCACAGATTCTGGCTTAGCGATTGGTGGAGAAAGACTAAATACAGCAGTGATGGTATTCAGCCGGTTCGCACCGGATCGCAAGGATTTGGCGTAGGTTGCTGAACTGGTAGTAAGTTCTGGCTGGCCACATCCCCGACCTGGTCACCCGGTCACTACTGGCTTGCCCGCCCCGCCCGCCTGACTCTGGCCCCTTAAGGTATTCCTTTCTTTTTTTTCCCCGACAATCAGCTATTCATTCAATCAGCTGTGCCCGGATTCACCTTGCTGAGGCCCAGGAAGGCAAAAAGTGGAGGGAGAAGTTCAGCCCTCCCTCCACTTTTTGCCTCCCTGAGCCTCAGAGGAGCCTTCTGCGAGCAAAAACGCCCCCCAAGAGGCTCTTCTAGGCCAGGAAGGTCCCAAAACGGAGTGTGGAGGGGTGCTATGTGCCCCTGCCATGCCTTTTTTTTTCCCTTGAACCTCAGAGCAGCCTTCTAGGAGCAAAAACATCCCCCCCAAGACTATTCTGAGGCCCAGAAGGCCCAAAAAACAGGTGGGGGGGTAACTTCCAAAAAGCAAAAAAAAAAAAAAAGCCATGTCCACTCAATCACATGGTCACACCCACTAAGGCACGCCCACAGAACCGATAGTAAAAAATTTTTGAATCCCACCACTGGAATACAGGCAATACTGGCAACCTCATTTGAGCCCCAAATCCCCACTGCTAAGTCAGACAGTTGTTAAGTGAGTTTTGCTCCATTTTATGACCCTTCTTGCCACAGTTGTTAAATGAGTTGCTGCAATTGTAAAGTAACATAGCTTTAAAGTGAATCTGGCTTCCCCGTTGACTTTGCCCATCAGAAAGTTGCAAAAGCTGATCTCATGGGACAATGTACCCGTCGTGAATATGAGTCAGTTGCTAAGCGTCTGGATTTTGATCACGCGACCATGGGGATGCTGCAACAGTGTGAAAAATGGTCACAAGTCACTTTTTTCGGGGCCCTTGTAACCTCAAAGGGTCACTAAACGAAAAGTTGTAAGTGGAGGACTACCTGTAAAGATAAATTCTCCTCTACGGGGAGACATAGTTTAGTTTAGTTTACTTTATTGTCATTGCACTTCGTACAACGAAATCAAACACCATCTTCAGTGCACATCATGACCATGAAAATAAATACAAACACACATCCTTCACACTCCACACATTGAACTGAAAACCCCCAACACCACACCAACACTGCACTATACAGCAGAATTCAAAAGAGCTGCTGCCCTGGGATAGAAGCTGTTTTTCAGCCTGTTTGCCCTTGTTTTTATTATTCTGTACTGTCTGCCAGATGGTAATAGTTCAAAAAAAGGGTTCCCAGGATGAGATGGATCTTTGAGAATGTTTTGGACTTTCTGAAGGCAGCGGGAGCTATAAAGCTCTTCCAAAGAGGGGAGAGGGCAACCCATGATCTTCTGGGCAATGACGTTAACCCTCTGGAGTGCTGTCCTATCTGCCCCAGTTGAATTGGCAAACCACACAGAGGTGCAATAAGTTAAGATACTCTCTATGGTGCAGCGGTAGAAGGTCACCGGCAGTTTTTCATTCAGTTGTTCTTTTCTGAGAAGTCTCGGGTAATATATACTGTGAACCAAGCAAGCAACGACAATTAGATCTATAACTCAGTGCGCTCATGCTCTGAATGGGCATTTGGTGTCCCAGCCCTTGTTTGATCACCACTCCAGAATCAGAAGTGGCCTTTCAATACATTGGTTTTATGTGTTTTACACTCAGTTATGTCTTGAACAGTATGAATCATATATATATAAACACAGACCAAGACTCCCAACCAATCAGGATAGGCCAGCCTCAAATTTAACCCTTATTACATTCTTGGCAGGACTAGACTTCCTGTCTCAGGAATTTCTCTGGGGTTTTTTTTCCCCCTCCTTTGCTGGTACTTTGCTTGTGTGGAGTGACCATTCAAAGTTACAATGGCACTGAAAAAGTGACTTATGACCATTTTTCACACTTATGACTGTTGCAGCATCCCCACAGTCACGAGAGGCCAGGCAAGGAGATGCGCGCCTTGATGTGAGTTATGTTGAGTTGGCCGCACCCAGCCAGTCACATGACCTCCAAGCCATGCCCACCAACTAAGCCACGCCCACAGAACCGGTTGTTAAAAAAATTCAATCCCACTCCTGTATATCTATATATCTCTCTGTATAAAAATATTATTAGAATAGAATTCTGGCCTTTGGGGTGCCTCTGATTGCCTCCTTCCACCACAATGGCCCCTTGTCAGCATTTTCTCAATGCGTCTTTCAATAATTGAAGTGTACATACAGTAAGAGATTTAGGTTCGTGATGATTTCAGCTATATTGTATATAATGAAGGCTTAGCAAAATGAGGTTACCTTAATAACATAGTGAGTTGGTGCCAAAAGGCACAGTAATCTCTATTGAAGTTTTTTTTCTCCTGTAAGTTCACTGTTCTCTAGGGAGATTGTCTGGAATGGTATAGGACAGTGGTGGCTAACCTTTTTCGGCTCCCGTGCTGAAAATTGCATGCCACCACCCAGAAGGCAATGCACACGGGCCTCTCCATGCCCCCTGCGCATGCACACATGACCCCCCCGACATGCCACATGTCTCTGCACGTGTGCGTGCGATCCCTGCACACCATGCATCTCTGAGCATGTGCGTGAGACCCCCCCATGGCCCCTGCACATGCATGTGTGACTCCCTTACACGTCACACCCCCTGCACATGCGTGTGCAATCCCCCGTGCACCATGCGTCTCTCCACATGCACCTGTGACCCCCATGCTCATTGCACATCTGTGTGCATGCACACGAGACCCTCATACACACTCTGCGTGTCTCTGCGAATGCACGCGCGTTTCCCATGCACCCCCACCCCCTGTGCATGTGCGCTAGATACCCAACAATCAGCTGTCGGGTGGGCGGCATGCAGACAAGACCAGTGGAGTTTTTCTGGGCGACCTCTCATGTGCCAGCAGCAGTGGCTCTCAATGCCACGTCTGGCCAGCATGCCTGTGGTTTGCCATCACGGGTATAGGTAGGGGGTTGGGCTAGACTTGAAGACCTCCAAGGTCTCTTCCAACTTTGTTATTCTGGGATGTGTGGTTTGGAGTGGTAAAAGTGTCTCTGTTTCAAATGATGCTGGCTTACAAATGAATTGTTCACGGACATGGAGGGGAAGTTTGAGAGTCTCTTTTTTTTTTAAAGAATTGATATAACTACTACCAGTCTATAAAGCCTTAGTAAGACCATACCTAGAGTACTGCATCCAGTTTTGGTCACCACACAATAAAAAAGACGTTGAGACTCTGGAAAAAGTGCAGAGAAGAGCAACCAGGATGATTAGAGGACTGGAGACTAAAACATATGAAGAAGGGTTACAGGAACTGGCCATGGCTAGTCTAGTGAAGAGAAGGACCAGGGGAGATAGGATAGCAGCCTTCCAATATTTGAGGGGCTGCCACAGAGAGGAAGGACTCAAGCTATTTCCCAAAGCACCCAAAGGACAGACAAGGAATAATGGGTGGAAACTGAACAAAGAGAGATTCAATCTGGAAATAAGGAGAAACTTTCTGACAGTGAGAACAATCAACCAATGGAACAGAAGTTGCTCTCAGAAGTTGTGGGAGCTTCATCACTTGAGATTTTCAAGAAGAGATTGGACTCCCATCTGTCAGAAATGGTGTAAGGTCTCCCGCTTGGGTGGGGAGTTGGACTAGATGATCTATAAGGTCCCTTCCAACTCTGATTATCTGTTGCCTGTTAATTGTGCCATTGCCAAATTTACCAAGTTTTTTAAAAAATTAATTTTTAAACAATTTTTATATACAGTAATCCATTCCATTTCAACCATGTGTCGGCTAGGTACATATTTTGTGTGCTTACAGTTTATAATTAATATTTTCCTTATCAACATAACAATAATTACATTTGCATATAAGTAATATCCAGTAGATCTATTTTTAACAATCTTATCTTATTGTTTTATGTATTCATCTAATCCATTTTAATTTGTTTTGTTTTCTAACAATTGGTAAAATAAATCCAATACCATATAATATTCAGATTCTTCTTTTTCTTTAATTACCCATGTTAATTATTCATTTCTGCACATTCAAATATTTTCTCAATTACTTTTCCCTGTATCTTGTTGTGAGTGATCTTGTCGTTTTTCCAATTTTGAGCAAATACAATTCTAGCTGCTGTTAATACATGTATGATTAAATGTGTTTTTTCTTTACTGTAACCTTCAAGGTACCATTCCTAATAAAAATATTTCAAATATTTTTATATTTTCAAATCATTTTTCAAATATAGTTTCAAATCATTTTTCCAACCATGTGTGTATTTTTGTCCAATATCTTTTAGCTTCTATACAAGACCACCACATATGGTAGTATGTGCCCAGTGTTTGATGACACTTGCAGCATTTGGTTGATTTATCTTTCAGCATTTTCGCTAGTTTTGCTGGTGCTAAGTGACATCTATAAAGGTTTTCTTTATATGCTGTCAATTGTTTATTTATAGCTTCTGACCCATAATTTCTGCCATTCACCAAATTTACCCAGTTTTTAAATAAGATTTCCCAGCCTAACTCTGAGCAAAAAAAAAAGAGAGAGAGAGAGAGAGAGAGAGAGAAATCAGCTTTAGTGATTGATCTGGTAGCTTTCTAAAAATATTTGCCTGGCATTGATGTATGTAGAAAAGGTGGGTGCAGCTGACCTTTGATAGGGTGCCAAGGGAGGCCTGTCATCTCCTTGGGACTTCTGATGGCTTTATGACCCCATCCCTGCAGACGAAAGTGACAGTTATTGTCAGTTATCAGAGTGAAGGTGCTTTGTAAGAGTTAAGTTGATCTTCAGAGGGGCTCCTGAACTTTCCTCTTTTTGTGACAAATTTTTAGGGGGGGTAAGTGAGAGTGAGGGTCAAGGTCAGGATAAGGGGGACAGTCAGAATGATGGAGAAGAAAGGACAAAGAGAGGGAAGAGGACGGGGGGGGGGAATGGGAAAGGAGAAGAGGAAGGAAAAGGGAGAGAAAAGCAGAAGAAAGGGGAGGGATGGAAAGGGGTGGAGGTGGAGGGAAAACAAAGGGGAGGTGGGGAGGGGTATGGGAAGGGAAAGGGGAGGGGGAAAGAGGGGGAAAGAGGTATAAGTGGATAGGAGGGGGAGATAGACCCTGAAAGGGTCAGGGAGAGGAAAGGATGCAGAAAGGAGAGTGAAGGGAGGGGGAACGGGAGCAAGGGGAGGGGAAGGAGAGGAAAAAGGGAGAGAGGAGAGGAGGGAGAGGAGAAGGGAAAGGACAGAAGAGATGGCAAAGGAAACTGAGGGAAAGGGACAGGACGAATGGGTGGGGGATAGGGAGGGAGGGGAAGAAGAGGGAGGGAGGGGAAAGGAGAGTGAAGGAGATGGAGGGGGATGAAGATAGAGATGAAGGGGAAGAGGAAAGAACAGGAGGATAAGGGAAGGGGAAGCAGGAGAAGAATGGGGAGGGGAAGGAAAGGGGAAGTGGAAAGGGGAGGGGGGAGGCAAGCGGAGGGGGAGAGGGGAAGGTGGAGTGGGTTGGAGAGGGGAGGGGGGAGGAAGGGACAAGGAGGGGATTGCAAAGGGAATGGGAAGGAAGGAGAGAGGAATGGGGGAGAGGAAGAGGCTCGGAGGGAGAGGGAGGGAATGCCATTTTCTCTGCATATCTGAAGAGCAGCTGATGGCCCTCCTGGGCTTCCTACACCACTACCAGGATCTCCAGGTGACTACACAGAGGAAATATGGCTTTGGTTGACGTCAGAGAAGCCCCTCCCCTCTTGTATACACCGCCCCCCCCCCCCCAGCTCTTCACAACATTCAAACTCAGGGCCCGAGGCCAGCCATTCTCCTCTCAGTGGACAGGATCCAGGGCGACTCCACAATGGGCTGGAGAAACCATGTCATGGTGGCCCGGGATGCCCAGGAGTGAAGCAATCGGGCCTCCCTGGCCCTTCTCTGTGTTTTGTGCCACAGTTGATGGTAGTTTTGCATTATTCATGAACAGACATCTTCCCACCTGAAAGGCAGAAGCCACAGGCCACCATGCTAATCCTGAGACAGCCACGTCCTTGTGAAGATTCAAACAAGTGGCCATTGTGAACGGCCAGTTGTTGAGAGAAGGCGGTAGTCGTGTGCCTGCTTGTAAAGTCATGATACACACTCCTTTTCCGGTCTGCTGGCAGATAGATACTCCTCCGGGTCTCTCCTACTGTTAAGTGGGCATGCAGAAGGAAGAGGCAGGATCGTAGGATTTGCAGGAAAACAGTTTATTCTAAAGTTCGGAACGAAAAGTGGCTAGCTGCAACAGGCGCCAGCTTTTATAGCCAGCGCCTTCCAACTTTTCAGCCACTGATGGCATTTTATTATTCCAGCCAGTGGCTGGACCAATGAATCCACGCTACATATTACATACATGAATATTAATGAGGCATCATTGAATATTTAACATCTATCACCCCCTTCTTTCCTTGCAGGGGGATCTGGTCTCAGGTGTGGCATTAAGAAGGCTGTCCAGGCAAATGTGGCCACTTGGCTTCCAAGAAACGGGTGGGAGAGAAGAAAACCATGGCCCCCAACTCTTTTGTCTGGAGTCCAAACTCTTTCTCAGTAGCCCTCTCCTCACAGAACATCTCCATGGTCCTGCTTAATGGGCATCAGGTGGAAGACCTTCCTGGGCCACCTGCCAGGCACCAAGGTCTTCTCCAAATCCCAGGTTTGACAGGGAACCATTTGCACAAGAGTCTGTAAAAGCCACAACCCCCTCCAAACCATCTCCAAAGGGGACTCATGGGGTGGGGGGAGGGGAGACTGACTGATGGTCTTTGGAAGGCTGGTCTTGGAAAGGGGAGGATGTTCCTCCACACCTCACCATTTTCCTTCAGCCAGGATCCAAGAGGCACAGGAGCAGTCAAGGAGCAGCATGGCTCTTGCAATGGGGCAATTCTCCCTCTTCAGGGATCAGGAAGGTTTGGCAAGGTGTCCAGTCAGATATGTCGTGCCCAAGTATGTGTCAGTGTGAGAGGAGTAATTCTCACTTGGGAAGCCTGGCCAGGCAGGCCAGCTTAAACACAGGAGCCCCTTGGGTTGCTGGAAAGACCTTCATGGCTTAGAAAGCAAGATAACATCAGCAGAACCTTTCCAAGCAAACTTCCCTCTCCCCACTCAAGTCATTCTCCCTGGCTCAATTAAGGGACAGGTGCTCTGAACTTCCTCCTGATGCTTTCCCCCACTTCCTCAAGAGTCCTGCTTCTTCTTCCTCCATTTCCCCCAGCTCCTATAGATATCCCATCCCTCCCACCCACCATCTGGAAAGGGTATCCAGGGGCAGGAACAGCAGGGACCATGGGTGGGATTCTACCAGTCCAGACCGGTTGTTATGATTCTGCGCAGTTCGGAGAACCGGCATATCATGCCCCTGGCTGGCCCCTCCCCTCTCCTCTCTGCCCACCCCTCCCTTCCCTTCCCAGTTAGCCCTTATCGCGCATGCGCAACATTGTATGCATGTCCAACATCACTGACCGCATTCTTCCCCACCCACTCACTCCTTAAGGCATTTCTTTTTTTCTCCCTTCTGACGATCAGCTGTTCCTATGATCAGCTGTGCCAGGATTCCCCTCGCTTACTTACTGCTTAGCCCAGGAGGCTTCCCTGAGGCCCAAGAAGGCAAAAAATGGAGGGGGGCACAGCTCCCCCCTGCCCCCCTCCATTTTTTGCCTTCCTGGGCCCCCAGGGAAGCTTCCTGGGAGCAAAAATGCCCCCCAGGAGGCTCCCCTGAGACCCAGGAGGCCCCAAAATGGAGCGCAGAGGAGTGCTGTGCACCCCCCCGGCTCCATTTTTTTTCCCTTCCTGGGCCCCAGGGAAGTCTTCTGGGACAAAAATGCACCCCGGGAGGCTTCCCTGAGGCCCAGAAGGCCCAAACAATGGGGGGGGGGGGTTGCTACAAAAAAGCCACACCCACACAGTCACATGGCCATGCCCACCAAGCCACGCCTACCTAGCCACGCCTACAGAACCAGTTGTTACAAAATTTGAATCCCTGGCAGGGACCCATCTCCTCTTCTCGAATCTCTATCCCTGAATTCTCCCCTGCCCCACTGCAAGATTCCAGATTGGTATTTTATAATTATTATTTTCTTCTTTCTCTTTTTTTAGGTTCTATTTTGATTTTAGTTAAAAAAGAGTTAAAATGCAAAACTCCAAAAAAAACAATAACCGCAAAACATAAAACGAGACATTAAAAACAGTTCATAAAAAACTAACACACATACATATATATTATCCCCCCTAGTTGAATACTAATTAATACATTACTACAATATTAGTTTCCCACCACTTTCAAAATGGGCCCCAAATGTTTAAACTACTAAATCTATTTGCAAATTAAGCTGTCATCTATATGCTACATTAATGACAAAATAGTTAAGAAGAACAATAATAAAAAAGGCAAAATTAAAATTTCAAAACCCTTTAAGCTGTTATTGTAATCAACTTGTAGAAAATTTACCATGGCATGTTATGTGTCCCATAGCATCTTTTACCTGTTGTTGTCTGGTTAAATATAATAAATTCAATCTCCAAAATTGGTCTATCTTCCCAACAAAGTCCAGATTGATTTCCAACTGTGATATTTTCCTCCAATTTCCTTCAATTCTCCTAGGGAGTGCCAATTTATCACTTCTCCTCTCAATCAGGTTTCTGCTGTTGTAAAGGAATGCAGGGTTCAATGTCAATGAGAGAGATATGCAATCAACTCAGTTCTAAAGCTGTACAGTCAATATTTCTTTCCAACAGATCTGCTGTTTTCAAGTCATATTGTTTTTGTGAATCTAATTTATCCAGAGCTACATGCATCTGAATATTTTCCACAGCCATTATCATTTCATCAAACTTTTTTTTAAAAAGCTTTCAACTAAGAATTGCATATTATCAGCAGTCTTTTTCCAGATATCAGCCACCTTTGCTTGTCTATAATCTAATACATTATTGTTCTGTGTAACTTAGCCAGGAAACAAAGAATGCTGAAGCAAGTGAAGAAATAAATAAAGAAGCAGGGAAGATATTTACTGGATATTTTGATCCAAAGTTAAAAGAAAAATTAAAAACATAAGCTCCAAATATTTTGCAAATTAATAAAATGCAAAAAACGGTGGTGAGAAGCCAATATTGACGTAAATCAAATGCACACTGACCCTCCAAGAACACACTGTTTTCTTGTGAAAAAGTGAAAGTTGTTCAAAACAACAACATAAATCAAAAGGAAAAAGAAAAAGAACAGATAAAGTCCAGCAGGAGTTAAAATAAATCAGCATTCAACCAACTAGTCAACTTTTATAGATAAAAAGGAAAATAAAACAGAAGATTCAAAAACTGAAGTTGAAACCCAGGCATGCTGAAGAAAACGAACTGCTGAGAAGAAGATGGATTACCAATGACTTTCTGACTGCTCCCAGAGGGAACTGGTATCTTCAAGACTCCCCTTCCCAGGTGGGCCCACAACCATCTGAAAGCCATCTTGGATCATTCTTAAGTGCTCCCATTCAAATCCAGGGAGCAACACTGACTGAGAACCAGCTTTGGCAGCAAAATCAGCAAATCATCAGCAAGAAAAAGAAAAATTCCTACCATTCAGCAGCCCAGATGGGTGTTTTCTTAAGTAACCACCAGTGTTTAAGCTATGGCTGGTAGAGGGATGTCCAAGGAAAAAATGGTGATCGAGGAAGGTGCTGGGCACCTAAGCATCCTTCTTTCCATTACTCCATCAAGGAGATAGGAGAGAGGGAGTACCCCTCTCAAATATACTTGTTTGGAGAGCTGCTGGTCTTGTCTTAAAGCCCATGTCACACTGCCCAACGGATGCAAAAAGGACACAACGGACGAGCAAAATGTTCCATCCGTTGTTATCCGCTCTCAAAAGGGGCAAAAATTTGCATAAGCAGAGCGGATAACATGGAAAGGAACGGACGTGGGGAGGATGCAGAGCGGATGTATAGAGGATGCGTAGAGGATGCGTAGAGGATGCATAGAGGATGCAGAGCGGATGCGTAAAGGATGCGTAAAGGATGCGTAGAGGATGCAGAGCGGATGCGTAGAGGATGCAGAGCGGATGCAGAGCGGATGAGCTGCATCCGCTTTCATCCTT
Source organism: Laticauda colubrina (assembly GCA_015471245.1). Classification (NCBI taxonomy): domain Eukaryota; kingdom Metazoa; phylum Chordata; class Lepidosauria; order Squamata; family Elapidae; genus Laticauda; species Laticauda colubrina. The sequence goes on along the minus strand of BLBF01013146.1, from coordinate 686 downwards.
TCTCCATCCGTGCTACTAACGCTGCGCGTCCGTTCTGCTTCTTCCCTGCATCCGTTTACCGCTGGAACGGATTTTAGTTGTGCTGATGCACAGCGGATGCCTAGCGGATATAGCAGATGCGTAATGGATGCTGAACGGATGTCCCCCATATGCCTAGAGGATGCAGAACGGATGCATTGGATACATTTTCCGCGCAAAAGTTTTAGGCAGCCCAAAACTTTCTGAGAGGATGAAACATCAATAAACGGATGCTGGAGAGGAAGCAAAACAGAGGCAGTGAGTACATCGCGTTAACCAACGGATGGCAAGCTTTTTTGTCCGTTTTACATCCTCTTTGCATCCATTGGTGCAGTGTGACATGGGCTTAAGGAGCTGCACCATGCATCTTTGACTTTAGCCATTCTATTGGGATTCAGAGAGCTTTGGAGCTATACTTTGATACATACTACTATCATTTTCAGGTTTCAAAGAAAGCCCAGGGGCCCTCCAGGCCTGGGAGAGGTGGGCGCCAGTCCCTATTTGACCAAATAACTGCTATTACCTGATATCTTTTTAAGCTCCAAGAAGATAGCCGCAGTACCATCCCAAAGAAAAGTGCCTTCTTTTTACTTCATCTCAAGGGGGTGAAGATATTATGGTAAAAATCTTCTAGATGCCCCAAATTATACGGCCTCCCAAAAATACAC